>QAPG01000580.1:0-19945 GCA_004366825.1 Colletotrichum spinosum
AATTTTAACTATAGCTCTAACTCTCCTCTAGTAAAATAAGTATAATAATATAGTTTTATAATATTATATAAACTTATACTTAAGTTAAAATAAAACTTAAAAAGTATTATTATAATACTAAGTCTACTATTTAAAAGATTAATTAAAAAAAGTTAAGAATATTATTATTAATAGTATTATAGAGATTATCTAGTATAACCTTATTCTCTATAAGGGTTATAAGTATTTTAAGTCCTATATTATTAATATAGTTAAAAATAAAAATACTAATAAGGTATATAAGAAGTTAAGACTTATTATTTAAAGCTTTAGAGATAATAGTAAGTTTGAAATATTAATATAATTACTAATAATCTAATATAGTAGCTAATAGTTAATCTTAGTTATAGCTTTAGTTTTCTTTTCGTAAAATAGTATAATAATATAGTTTTATTTAATTACTTTTACTCTATACTTAGAATAATATCTAAGCTCTTTACCTTATATATAGATTTAACTATAAATTTTACCTGATAATAGCATTCATACTAATACTAGTTTATAACTAGTTAAAATAGTAATGAAATTACTTATTGTTGTGGATAATTATACCCCTAGTTCTAATATTTAATCTTATAGTAGTAGAAGACCTCGTGGTAATAATTTATATAAAGAAAGCCTTATTAAAGCTAGGGTTNAGTTCTAATATTTAATCTTATAGTAGTAGAAGACCTCGTGGTAATAATTTATATAAAGAAAGCCTTATTAAAGCTAGGGTTTAATATATATAGCTAAAAGTAACTACTAAAGTTATAGGTTTGAGAATTTTTTTAAATTTCTTGAAGATAGGATAAAATAAAGTACTTATAAAAGCTAGGTATTCTGTAACCTATTACTTTTCTATATCTATACTTTTATAATAGAACTAAAATCTCCTCAAAATCTATATAGCTACCTATAAAAAAAGAACTATAAGATAGGTATAGAAATATCTAGTTATAACTATTATAACTAAAGTTATTAATATATTAGACTAAACTTTAATAAAATTATTCTAAATATTATAATTAATAAGTAGCCTGTAGATATTTAAAAGAAAATTATCTAACTATCCTATAAGATACTATATTAAGCTAGTAATATTAGAAACTAGGTTTTAATTAGATAATATTCTAATATTAATACTTTATTATAATACTAGATATTAGATATTTTAAAGTATTATAGTAATATAATTATAAGGTCTTTAAAAGTTGTCTAGTTATATGAGAAGTATCTATATTTATATAAGTATTATTTATATATTAATTATAGTTAATTAATATATTAAGATTATTTAATAATAAAAATAAACTAAGTCTTATTATATTTTTATAGGGATTATAAATTAATTTATGTTAATAGTAGAAAACCTTTATATTAGTAGTATAAAGTCTTATTTTAGAGGTAGGTAGGGTTTAGTCTAGAGGATATTAAGGTTATAAATATTAAGATTGTAACAAATATTTAAATAGCATACTTATAGTTAGTAGTAATTGAATATCCTGAGATATTCAAATTATATATAGTTATAAAGACGTAAGGGCGTAAAGGTATAAGGTTATTATAAAAAGAGTTATTACTTATTTATTATTTATAAAAAGGTTAATATAGAATAAGTATACTAATTATTATAACTATAAGTTATTTAACTTTAGATTAATTAGAAGCTAGCTATAGTAATTAGTAAGGGAGTAGGGGGGCTAAAGTTGTACTTTAGAAGGTAATATATCTACTAATAGTCCTATTAGAGAGCAAGCTATCAGCCCCTCTTATTTTGAATAATCAAATATCTTTTATATAATATTTATTATTGTGGTTGTATTAAAGGCTTTTAATCTATTTAAAATTATATACTTCTCAGGAACCCTTTAAAAGAAGCTACATCTAATAGTCAGCTCTTATTTTATAAATCCTATAGATACTACTAATACTAAAGGACTATTTAAATAGAAGAAACTAAAGGTAGTAAATATAATTAGTTAATTTAATTACTAATAAATATAGGAGGTATATTAGAAAAAGAAAGTATAAGCTTATATCTATCGCAATTACATCTTTAAAGGATTATAATTATATAATATTAATACTAGCTAGCTAGTAATACTTATTACTAGTTATTAATAGTTACTAGTTATTAATAGCTAATAGTAAGAACTAATAGCTAGTAGTAGTCCCTATATAGTTTAAATAACTAGTAGGAATACTAATTATAGTTACTTACTATAGGGTTTGAACTTACTACTCTTACTATAAAATTGTAAAAGCTAGCTAGACATTAAACTACTACGTCAAGTAGGTATAATATTTATTATATATTATAATTAAATATTAATTTACTAAATAAGTGTAAACATAATTTAATAAGCATATTATCTATCTTTCCTAATAAATTTATATTATTTAATATTCAATAAGATAAACTCTTATTTATAAAAATTAGAATTAATAATTTCTATAAGTTTAGAACTCCTATTAAACTTAAATAATCAGCTCTTCATATTAAAATTACTTATATTAATAACTTAAAGTTATAGTATAATAGAATAAGTTATATTAGTAAAATTATTAAATTGACTTAGAATATAATAGACAATATTAATTATAAGTATTTTAAAAGTAATAAACTGCTTATTTATAAAGTTTATCTTAAAGGTAAATTTACTAATAAAGTTAAAAGAAATTTAAATACTTTTAAGAAGTTCAAATATCCTAATTATATTAATTTAGACTTATATAGATTTATTTTATTAGAAACTTATAATTCTTTTAAACATGTTTTCTTATTAATAGATAAATACAGTAGATTTATCTAGGAAAAGATATCAAGAAGTAAGGGTTCTAAAGAAGTTACTTTAGCTTGTAAAAGGTTTCTTAATACATCTAATAATAATAATAATAATAAGAGAATTAACGAAATTAATATAAATAGTAATTTGATATTTTCTGATAATAAAATCAAATCATTTATTTTAATAATAATATTACTTATAATATAAGACTACTCTGTATTAACAATTCTAATAGTCTAATTGAGAAAGCTATAAGAACTTCAATGAATAAAACTAAAACCTTTCTTTATAATTCTAATTTGTCTTTATATTCTTAAAGGTTAGTTCTATTAACTTCTACTTATATTTATAATAAAATACTTTATTCTTCTATTGAATGTAAAACTCTATATACGTTAAAGAATAGAAAGAAATCTTTTACTAATAATATACAAATGTAGAATAATATTTATTATTATAGAACTAAGAATAAATACTCTAAGAAGTTTAATCTAAAAGCACAAAAGGCATTATAATTACTTATAATTATGATACTTATCTAATTTAAGATTTTTGAACTTATAATACTGTTTAATATAAAGATATAAATATTCTTAAAAACTAATTTAAATCTTAATAGAAAGAATTATTATCTGTTTTTAATAATACTATAACTACTAAGTCTTATTAACTTAGTAAAGAGAATAAGTCCAACTAAATCAATCCTAGTAATTCTTTTTAGAATTTAATTATTATTAAATCTAATAAAATCTTTAATCCTACTAAAGATACTAACTATTCTCTTCTTCTTAATAAAGCTAATAATAACAATAATAACTTAAATCTTTCTCTTAATAAAACACTAAGTAATCCTTCTATAGATTAGTTTAATAGAATTATAAATAATATTAAAGACTTTAATAATAAGTCTACTATATCTATAGAAATTCCTTCTTTCAATCTAGAAGTTAAAAAAGATTATAAGGAATATTTATATAAAGAGACCATAGTCCTTATAATTAGAAGCTATATTTCTTTAGTCGTCTATATTAACTAAAATGAATATAATAATAATAATAATAACTTATACATTAACAAATATAGTAATTCTAATACTACTGAATATATATTATTAATTAATACTCTAGATAAACTAACTATTCCTTCAAGGACTATAAGTTCTCAATTTGATAATAACGAAATTGAAACTATAAATAAACAAATTGAATCTATAAAGTCTATAGAAGTTCAAACGATTATATTACTATTTAGTATTTCTTTTATTAAATAGAATAATATTAATATTTCAAAGAATAGAAAGATATATAAAATAAAATCTAATACATAGAATCCTAGTAATCCTATATATAAAACTAAATACATTTCTTAACGTTTCAACTAATACCTTAATACTAATTATTTAGAAACCTTTCATACTATTTATGAGTCTAAAAGTTATAAATATATATTCATTCTATCTATTTATTATAACTAGAATCTAATTTAATATAATATTACTACTATATGTATTGATATGAAAATAAATAAAAAGATATATATTGAATTACCTACTAGTAATATCTATGATAAAGATTCCAATAATTCAATTTCTAATACTAACTATAAGAATCAGTCTTCTATATATTTATTTAGTAAAACTTTATATAAATTAAAATAGAACCATGGACTTTAATATTTACAATTTAGATCTATTTTATATAAGATTAATTTTAAAATATGTCCCTATAATAAAGGAAAATATATACTCAATATTACGTTTAATAAAAGTAAAAGCTTAGCTATTTTAACATATTATATTAACAATATATGTTTAAGAATTAATAATTCTACTACTCTAGAATAGATCTATAGTAATCTTAAAAAGACATTAAAATCTAAAATCTAAGAGAATCTTAAAAATCTTTAAATAATAATTTAATCATAGACCATAAGAATAAAAATAAAGAGATAAATTAGTTTAAATATACTAATAGAATTCTTACTAAGTTTAATAAAAGAATATTCATGATTTTAGTACTCTAATAGATGATAAAGCTAAACTCTTTATTAATAAGAATAATACTACAAAAGAAGAAATATTAAAATATTACAAAGAAATAGAAATAGAAACTTTATTATATTGAGCCTTAAAGACCAGGCCAAATATTACTCTAACTACTACTACCTACTCTCAATTCTCTTCAAATTCTTCTAAAAGTATTTTATTACTCTTAATGAAACATAAGATGACTTAAAAGAATCCTAATTATACATTGATCTATAATTATAATAATGTTAACTCTTTTAATCTTTTTAGATTTATAGATTCAATTAGACTAGAAATATTAACAATAGAAAGTCTATTTTAACTTATATATTTTACCTAGACGTTTATAATATTATAAGTTATAGGTTAAGTCAATAGAGAATAGTGGTTTTATTCACTTATAAAACTAATCATATAGCTCTAGTAGATATTACTAAAGAAGCTATTTACTTATATAATAATTATAATTCCATTAATAAAGCTCTAGGATTTAAAACTATTAATAAGCTGATTACGTTTTATAAATAATCAATTAGTTAAAAGGCTTACTAAAAATACTAAACTTTATAAAAAAGCTCAAATATTGATATTTATAATTATTGTATTAGAAATCGTATTCGAAATCATTAGATTAATCTCTACTAATCTAATATAAATAATAATATAACTAACTCTTGAATAAAACCTTTAAGCCAAATTAAATTTAATAATATCATTAAGAAAGCTTTATAGAATAATTTTAATATTCAGCCTTATTATAAAATAAGTAGTCTTAATAGTCTATTTTCTAAAGATTAATCCTTTCCTTCAACGCATTATTAATCTTAGGTTTTTCTAATCTTTCCTAATTTCCTTTACTTTATTTTAAAGTCTTTTCCTTCAAACTTCTTCTAAACTTCAAATTCTTCAGACTTGAATTCTTTAAAGTTTCTCTACTGTTCTTATAAAGCTTTTAGAGTCTTTATTACTTTTTAAACTATAAAAGATTTATTCATCTTATATACTTTAAAAGGGGATATTAAGATTCTAGCTATTTAACTATTACTTCTATTTATCCTAATAATGTATTTTAAATATTTAAAAGCTTAAGTACTTTGTATTATTCTTATAATCCTATATTTTCTATTTATTATAAATAATTAGATATTAGAATTAGAAGTATACTACTTTAATTATTTATACTTTAGATTAATTCAATTATCATATTAGAATGGTTAATATGAACTGCTTAGTAGTCTAAATATAATAGAGCCAAAAGCTCTGTATGATATAAAATTAATCTTTCTAAAACTAAACTCTATTTAAATATTAATATACAAAGTTCCCTACTTCTTATCAAACCTAAACTTCCTATTATTATAACTATTTAAATTAAAATTAGTACTACTTTTAGATATTATTCTAAATGACTTATTCTATAATAATTAAGAGTTACTAATTCTTCTTAACTTTTTACTAGTTACCTATTACTTATTTAATGTGTTCCTCTCTTTGTTCTTAAAATATAAATTAATAGCTATATATAATAAAATGGGCGCTAGCCGTTTAGGCTAGAATAACTAAAATAAATTAATATAATAACCTCCCCTAAACCTAGTCTAGTAGTAATAGAAAATAGGGGGAAAAGTCTAGGAAAATATATTAAATAGAGAATGCTATATTCGTAGATCTATAGTATAAAAAACACCTTAATTACAAAAGTAGTATTCTGAAATCTAAAGAGTAGAGTTATATAAGAATTATGTCCTTCTTACTACTATTTATAAGATGAATACTATAAATATAAGTTTATAGCCTATATATATATACTACTTATATAATAAAAGAAGCCTTAAGTTTAGGCTTATTATAATCCTCCTTTTAGACTTATTAAAAACCTTATATAATAAGTTTAATTTAGTACTAAATCTATTTTTACTATTATAATTACTTTTAGCCTAACTATTTAAGATTTTTTCTACCCCTAGGTTTATTTCTACTAGCTAACTTTACTTACTTATTATTAACCTATTGAAAGTTATTTTAGATTAATTCTTAAATAAATTATAACTAGCTTCTTTATATTAAAAACTATAAAAATATATAGATTGCTAATCCTACTAAAGTATTTCGCTTAATCTAAACCTAATAATCAATTCACTAGCTTATAAATTACCTTTTTATATTATTAGAACGATATATATAATTATATAGTTTAGGATAATTAATATATAGTAATATATTATCTTAAGAGTATAGAAGTAGTATTAGAAGAATTTAATAAATAAATATTAAAAGAATAAGACTTAATAGAATATATACCTATAGCTTATTCTAAGAGCTCTAGTATAGTATTTATATTAAGATTAGGTTGATTTAGTAAGTCTTACTCTATAATATTTTTTAAAGCTTTAGTATGGATTTTTCAGGTTTTAATATCTTTAGTTATTATTATAATAACTATCTGATTTATAATTAGTTTTCTAAATATTTGTCTAGTATATCTATGAGGTTATTATTAAAGATAAATAAAAAGTAATTAATTATTTTATAATCCTTATAGGTTTAAACTATTCTTTATATTAATAGGTTGCTATAGATATTCTTATAAGGTTTAAAGAACTTACTTATTACTAATATTTAAGATAAAACTAAAGGAATCTTATTTTAATATCTATATTACTTATCTACTGAAACCTATAGCGAATTTATAATATTAAGTATTCTATTATAAATAAACATTTTAGATTATTCTATAACTTAAAAGTTATAAGTAAATTAGTTATATTAAAGTTCTATTCATATAATTTAAATATTAATTTAAAGTAATTTAATTCTATTAGGTAAAATACTAGTCTTAATATAGAATTATAATAATTATTCAACTATTTTAATAAAATAAGTATTATTAAAGTCTTTCTATATAGAATTAGAATAATAAACCTTTCCTCTTATTTAATTAACTATAAGATTAACTTAATAGATATTATTATTACTAATGAGGAATATAATAATATCTACTTCTTATAAGTTTATTAATAAGTTGTTTACTAGTTTCTACTTATATTTAAATAAGTTATTATTAGTATTATAAATATTCTTAGTATATTATAGATTTATTTTTCTAGGTATCTAGTAAGTAGTAAGACTATTTTATAAATTTAAATAGAGAAGTATATTAAGTTCTTAAGAGTTTAAATATTTCGCTATTTATAATATACCTTTAGTATTATAAAAGCTGACTTCTTACTTAACTATCTTTTACTATATAGCTAGGTTTTATTAATTAATTCCTAAGCTTATACTATAGTGACCTAAGAAGTAATTTTATATAGATTTACGATTAATATATTAGTCTTCTACTAAAAAGGGTACTTATCGTCTAATATTAATTTAAATTCTCTGTTCAGTATATTAACTATAATTCCTAGCTGATTAACTTTATTAAAGTAAAGCTTTCTATTAGGCTTTTAATTATAAAGGCTAGGGATTGAATAAAGCGATTTCTCTATGTTATAACCTTTTTATATATAGTTTCCTATAGCTATTTATAGAGTTTTTTTAATTTTAGTTTTAAAAAGAATGTTTCTATAAATAGTATTCTAGATAGTTTTTGTAACTATTTTTATAAAAAGGTTAGATTTAATATAAAATAGATAGATTCATGAATATATTACTAAGAGCTCTAATACTACTAGTATTTAATTTATTAGTATGAAACTAGAAACGACTTCTAGTATTATAATAAATAGATACTTCTTTATAATATTAATTTTAAAGTATTTAAAGAGGTTATATTATATTCTTAGTATTTATTTTATCTTATCTACCTTATTATCATCTTAATAATCTACTTCTTATACTTCTTTTATTACTTTATTTAATATAAGTATTTTACTAGATAGTAATAAGTAATAAAACTTATAGGTAAGTTTAATTTATTAGTTAGACAATACTTATTTATAGTTGTATTTTCTTATTAAGATTTTAGCTATAGTAAAGACTTATTATATTTAGTTAAGAAGTATTAATAGTAATACCTATTTAGAGTAATTCGCAGCTAGTATAATCTAAGTGTATTAAATTATTAAATATTATAGTTTTCTTTTACCTCTTCTTATATATAAATCTATAAATCTCAAGGTATTAATAAATCTATCTTTATTATTTAGTTACTTTTACTTTATACCTAAAATAGTATCTAAGCTCTTTACCCTATATATAGATTTAACTATAAACTTTACCTAATAACAGTATTTATACTAATATTAGCTTATAACTAGTTAAAATAGTAATAAAATTACCTATTATTATAGATAATTATACCCCTAGTTTTAATATTTAATTCTATAGTAGTAGAAGACCTTATAGTAATAATCTATATAAAGAAAACCTTATTAAGGCTAAGGTTTAATATATATAGCTAAAAATACCTACTAAGGTTATAGGTTTAAGAACTTTTTTAAACTTCTTGAAGATAGAATAAAATAGAACACTTATAAGAGCTAGGCGTTCTATAACCTATTATTCTTCTATATCCTTTATAATAGAACTGAAATCTCCTCAAAATCCATACGGCTACTTGTAAAAAGAGAACTACAGGATAGGTATAGAGATATCTAGCCTATCTTTATTATACTAATTAACCTATTATATATTATAATACTATATATAGTTTTACCTTTAGTCTATTAGGAGACTTATTTAAATTATAATACTATTTTGCCTATATAACTAAAATAGGAGTATAAAGTGCTTCTTTTTATATTACTAGCTATATTACTTGACTTCCTCTTTAGAGTTATTAGTAATATTTATATAGCAGACTAGAATATCTATTATATAATCCTATATAGCTTAAGTAAAACCTATTAATTATATTTTTTAAATTGATATTTCTTATTATTCTAACTAACCAATAAAGTTATATTATTTAACTAGATATTTTATAAGACTTTCTTGATTTATAATATAGTTATTATTAATAACTATAGGATAGAAGTAGCTAAGTAAATATTCTGCTATTATTAGTTTTTTTAACTTAAGTTAGTATAGAAGTTGTTTTTATAATGATTTAGTATTACTATTAAGGGTTATAGGCTACTTATTATATATAGCTATATAAAATAGAAGATACTTATTATAATCTTTTAAATATATTTAGTAGTAATAGCTTTTAGAAGGCGTTTTTAGAAGTAGATCTATTTTATTCTCTAGGTCTAGGAATAGATATAAAGTTCCTAGCTTTACGTTCTACTAATAATACTAGTTATTATTTAAAGTATGTGAATTATTAGGAGTAGGGGATTTTATTAAGTTTATTATAATATTGAATAGGATTTTTACTAAGTAGTATTAAATAGGAAGGAGAGTTATCTAAGTAATAGTAGGGGTATTTATAGATTTAAACTATAAGTTAAATAGTTTTCTTTTAGAAAAAGTATTTATTAAAGTAAAGGTTTTATTTAGGTTTATAGAAACTGGGATATATCTACTAGTATGTTGAGGAGAAAATTAAAACTTTATTAGAAGGTAAAAGTATTTGTCTAAATAATTTTAAGTTTATAAAGGTATAGTTTTCAACTAATTTATTTAAGGGGTATAGCTAACCTTTAAGATAAAAGAGTTCTTTTTTTATAATTAGTAGAATTCTTTAGTATTACTTTAGTTATAATTATATATTCTTTATAGCTAGAAGTATAAAAATATTTCTTCTAATTTATATTTTACTAATCTTTTTATTACACTTTAATACTAGTAAAATAATCGTATGAAAGCCAATAATTCTTCTATTTTATAAAGAGTCTACCTGGATTTCTAAATTATTTTTACTAGGAATTCTCTAGGAAATCTAATAGAAGATCCTAAAGAAATCCTATAATAAATCTTAGTAATTTCTTTTAAGGAATCCTAGGGAAATCCTTATAATTTCTATTAAGAAATCCTTATAAAAATCTATAAGAATCTCAAACCTTTTATAATATTCTATAATAATTACTTATTACTAAAGATTTTTATCTTAATAGTTAATTATAATATAATAATTCTACTTATTTAGAGAATTAAGAAGGTTCTACTTATAAAAACATTAAATAGTTAGAAAGTATAAAGAAGAAATATAACTAAACCTTAGTAAAATTAAAATAAAAGGATATAAAATATAACTAATTATATATAACCTGCTATATTATTATAACTTTAGAAGTAAGATCTTATAATAATACTAAATATAATAAATAAATCTTAGTAATTAGTTTTTCTTCTAACTATATTCCTTTTTTATATTTCTTTTTATATTTTTAATATTTCTTTCTCAAATAATTATTTATATAATATCTTTATACTATTTATTAAAATAGTTAGAAAATTCCTCCTATATTATTCTAAAAAGAATAAAGATTTCCTTATTACTAATATTCTAAGTAACCTAAAAATTAATATAATTAGTAGTAGACAAATATATTAATATTACTAAATATCTTCTAATAAAGCTAATACTATTAGTAATATTTATAGTAAAGCTATTATAATCTATAGAGTTAAACGTATTAAAAAAAACTCTTCTTTATTAAATGTATAATAATCTTTCTAAACGTCTCTAATTTTTATATATTTACTTTTTATAAACCTATAAAGAATTTATAGAATATATATAAAAAAGATTAAAAGAACTAGCTTTAAATATTTATTATTCTTAATAATATTAATATAAAGATCAATAAGACATCTTATAATTATATTATTTATTAAGAAATAAAACTTATTCTAAGAAAGACTAACTATTATTCTTTAAATTATTTAAAGAATCAACTTATATTTATATATATAAATAATAATAGATTAATTTACTTCAACTTCCTACTTATATATTAATATTCTACTAAATCTAATAGTAATAGGTTAATTCAATTAGTTAATTAAACTAAGAACTAATACTATTTTAGTATTATTAAAACTACAATTAAAAATTAGAATTTAATTTACTAGCTAGAAATCTTATTATATATTCTAAATAAATTTACTAAATCTTACTTATTTTATTAAATTAGAATTATTCTATACTAATTATCTTTTAAGGATTTATTTGAAGATTAGGAGATTAGAATTACTATTAATATCTAGAGGAGATATAAAAATAGTAAGAGTTTCTATAATATTTAGTATTTCCTTAAATAATATATTAATATTATTCTATATAATTTCAATTATAATTCTCTTATCTTTCTATTCTTATACTAACTTTATAATAGTATTTACTTACTATACTACTTTCTTAATCCTTTTTCTTTAAATATTAATATTAAAAATAATAAATTACTACTAACTTCTAGTTTAAAAAAAATATAATTATATAGCTTTCTAATTCTAATTGAAAAGAATAAGTATTATAGAGTTCTATATTTAAACTATATATGTATTCTAAATATTTCTAATATAACTTATAATAAGATTAATTAATATTTAAACTAGTTAAATAGAAGAATATATATAATTAATATTTAAAGTAGTATTAGTAAAACTACTAGATTGTAATATAGAATTCTAAAGTTTAAAATATATTTCTTAACTTTTATAAAACAAAGTAGTTTAAATATTAAAATTACTATATAGAAATAGTTAATAATAGGTAAAAACAAACAAGCTTAATTAATTTGAAATTATTAATACAACTGAACCTTTAATATAAAATAAAAATAGTAGTCCTTTAGAATATATTAAAAAGAGATTTAATTACTTTAGAAATTATAGTATTTTAATAATACTAAAGAATTTATTTATTAGTATAACTCTAAGTTTTGAATTAATTACTAGTTGATTTTATATACTTACTAATAGATACTTTATTTCTATAGATTATAAGTATTTTAAGATAACTAGGAAATACTAAACCTTTACTTTTTTTATTTATAGAGAGTAGATTACATTAAAACTTTATATATAATACATCTTTTAATTAATGATAATAAGTAATATTTAATATAAAATACTAATATATTATAATAAAATAAAAAGAAGTATATAAGAATAATAAGTTTTAAAATATGAATAGATAAAGAAAACATTTACTTTTATCCTATATATTAATAGTAGTATTTATCTAATATTTATTATATTAGAAAAGATTTAGAAAATTTCCTATATAGTAAGATATCTTCTATTTACTTATTTTAATAAACTATTTAAAATATATTTATTAAATAGTATTATTACTATAATAAATTATATATAAAATTATTTATTATAATCTTCTAAAAAAGACTATTATTTCAAATAATATTTAATTATTCTTCCTTATTAGATTATTCTTAAGCTTTAAAAAGATTTCTTATTTTTAGAGCTTTCTGATTTCCTAGGGATTTCTAAGAAATTATACTAGTAATAGCTTCTTCTTAAGATTAATTAAAAACCTTTCATTTTAATTTCTTATCTATAGCTTTATTTCTAATCTTATCAAAATATTTTCTTAATAGAAATATCTAGTATTAATCTAATAATAATTCTTTATTTTTTCTAATTCTTTTAACTAGTTATTTCTTTAAGCTTCTTTTTCTCTAAATTTCTTAATTATTTCTTCTATTTCAATAATATTAATATCTATTTATATATCATAAATATTAAGCTAATCCTTCTATTTAATAAGATATTAAACCTTTAGTTTTCTTCTTCTTAATTATACTATTCTTTTTTCTAAAACTCTTTCTATTTTATAATATTAAAATAAGTTTTATATTTCCTATTCTTATATATTTTTAAATTCTATAAGCTTAATATATATTACTATCTATTTATATAAATCCTTTATAAAGTTAGCTTTAAAATTTAGATACATAATTAAGATTCTTAAATAAATATTTATAGTTAGGAATAAATCGAAATAGTAAGCAAGTTTTCTAACTCTTTCTAATATTTTAATCAATCTAATTCCTAAAAGAAATATTTTTACTAATTAATTTTAAAGTAACAAATAGCTTTTTCTAAATTAAAAATATATAAAATCTCTTAGAATAAATACTACTAATTTATACTTATAATGAAAAATAAGTTTTATAAGTATTTATACTTATATGATTAAAAAAGATATTTTACTCTAAATAATATTATATAAAATAGTTATATTTATATTAGAAAGTAAGTTAAGAGGAGAATTAAATTTATATTTAAATAAATTCGATATTAAAATGTTTAGTATTATATTTACCAAATTACTATTTAATAAGAATTATATTAATGTTAGAAGATTAATTTATAGTCTTTCTCTATTTTTAAATATAAATATATAAATTATTATTTCTACTATTTAATTTAGCTACTTTAATAGTTTGTTAACTTATAAGTAATATACTATTAAGAAATACAGCTTAGTATTCAGGTTTTTGTATAATAATATCTAGAATTCTACTAAGAACTTTAGATTATAATTTAAAATAAGTATCTTAAGAATTCTCTAGTTTCTTATATAAAGAAATTAGAATAAAAGTTTTATTTAATTAGTAGATATATATTATATATCTTAGAATTAATAATATTACTTTAGAAAACTTATTTATTATTATTATTAATAATTTATATAATAAGAATTCAACAAGTTTCTATAGAAAAAGGTCTAAAGATACTTCTAAGAGTTTAATAATAAAATTTATAATAATAATATAAAATAATATTAGTAGATATAAAATTAATTAGAATTCTCCTAAAGGTTTTATCTTTAATTTTAATAGTAGACGATATATAAAATAGTATTTAATAAACTTTATAATTCTTTTAGTTAAATATAGGATTATATATATTAATAATATATTATATTATATATATTATATTTCTTAATAGTAATTAGATTTCTATAAAACCTTAATAAATTATCCAACTATTAAATTAAGAATATAAAATCTTTATTATTCTGAATATTTAATAAAATAGAGAAGTCTATTAGAGATTTTAAAAAGTAATTTATTTAAATCCTTAAGCTATTATAATTATTTATTAATCTTATTAAATTTTATATTAATAGTATATAAACCTTTGAAATTTAATTTAAAGGTTTTATCCAGTCTAACTTCTATTATAATATAAACTACTTAATTATTTAATATTTTATTTAATTCTTTATCTCCTAGAGTTAGTATATAACTAGTTTGCATTCTTTATAATATATTTAAAATAATATTAGTATTTCTAGGAATATAATAATATTAAAATTGAAATTATAAAAAGTATTTAGTAATTAAAATAAGATATAAATTAGCTCTTCTTCTATTTATAGTAAAAAGAGTTATTTAAATTATAATATTTAATATAGAAGTATAATCTATTAGAATAATTAATAGTATTTTCCTAGCCAATTAAATTAATATCCTAGTTTTTCAAATAGTTCAAATTAGACAAATAACCTCTAGTTCTATTAATTAGTATTAAATTTCAATACTTATTAATATTTAGCTAATATAAGTAATTAATTAAACTAAAGTATATAGTATTTGTTTTCTAAATTTCTAATTATCTTCTTCATCTTTCATATAGAAAGAAAAGGTACTATATTTATATTCTTAAGAAGTATTAATTTAAATAAATAATCTTTAGCTTAAATTATAGTAAATTAAAATAGTTTTAATAATAAGTAATATTTTAATATCTTTAAAACTATATTTTCCCTTTTAAGTTCATTTGAATATTATTCTTAAATAGTAATATTTTTATTTTTAACGAGTAGTAATTCCTTACTTATATTTTTAAACTAATAGCTCTATTTTCTTATTCTAAAGAAATTTAATTCTAGAGGTATATTCCAAAATAAGATAATATAAATATCTTTCTACTTCTATCTATTTCTCTAAAACTACTAGAATATTTAAGAATTTAATATCCTGAAGTCTTTATATTTTATTCTTAGTATTAAAGAATTTAAAACTATCTATTTTAAATCCTAATAGTTTAATTCAGAAGAATCTAATAAAGTATTTAATTTTTAAAAATTTTAAACTCTAATAATTAAATAAATTAAAAATAATATTTCATTATTAGTAGTATTTATGAATAGCTTTTAAAGTAATTATAATATTATTAATAAATACTTAGGTGAATTCTTTATATAATCTAAAGATTTTATTTATAAACTTCTAAATATAAACTAGGAAGTTTTTAAATCCTATTAATATTACTATAAGTTTTTCTTATTCTTAATAGCTAATATTTATTAATTATTCCTAGTAAATTTTGATAATTTATATCTAGTAGAAGTATTATTTAATATTCATTATTATAATAAAGTTCTTTCTATAGAATTATTATATAACTTTAGATTATAATAGTATTAGATAAATATCTAGAATTATAACCTTATTTATTACTTTTAAATCTATAACTATTTATCTTTTTTTTCTTTTTATTTATTATTCTCTAAATAATAAAAATCAAAGCTTTAAATATTATATAAGAATTAACTTATTTAAATTATTCCTTTTTATATATTCTATTAACTTTCTTATTTAGAAACGTTTAATTTCTTAAACTGATTAAATATAAATATTATACTATTTTCGTTTTATAATAGTTATCTATTAGAAGTATAATAATCTTTTAATATTCTTCTATATTAATCTATTCTTTTAATCTCTATAAAATTGAATATTTAATAATAAGTTTAGAGGGTTTTTAAATATATTTCTTTAAGTAATTATATATAATTACCTCCTGTAGTATAAGGATTATATTTCTTTTAGAGTTCAACTTTAAACCTAGTTTTCAGTCTTAATATAATTTACTTATAATTATTAAATAAATATCTTTAGTATTAAAAGAGTTAAAAAGTATAATATTATCTTCTTCAAAATTACTTATTATTATTTCCTCATAGAAGTTAAAAGAAATATATGTAATTTTCTAATATTTAGTAATCTTCTAGTTTTCTAATAAATAGTTATATATAACTATTAATACCTACTAACCTATTATTATATAAATTATACTATTATAAATAAGTTGAAATATAAATATATTAATTTTAAACCTTAAGAAATATTAATTAAAATATATACTAGAATCTTTAGAAGAATTATTGAACTCCTAACTAACTTTACGAAATAGATATTATATATCTTTTTAATATATACTTATACTAAGATTTTAAAACTTTAATATCATTTAATTTTCATAATTCCTATAGTATTAAAAATATCAATTTTATTAGAAAGTTTAAGTTTCTAATTTAATAAAATTCCAGCCTTAAGTTTATTAACTACTCAAGCTTTAAAGTTGAATTTTATAACTTTAAATGAATTATTTATTATTCTTTAATAAAATAAAAGAACTATAACCTAACCTATTACTTATAAAGTTCTTACTCCTAATAATTATATAATTAAATCTAAATTAAATTAATAATTAGATGTTTAATCTAAAATATCCTTTTGAAGAAATATCTTATAATTCTAATATTAATATATATATTAAAAGTAGTACTATTTAGTATCTTTCATATTTTAATATGAATATAAAGATTTTTATATAGAATAACTAATAATATAATTATTAAAAAGAATTTTAATTCTAAAGAGCTATCTTCTTAAAAAAGCTTAATATTCTTTTAGCAATCTTAATAATATTACTTTTTTTCTTTATATTTCTTACTTATTAATTTATTATAGATAGAATATCCTAAAGAAATAAAGAAGTTATCTTAATATTCTAATAATTCCTAATAAGTATTTAAAATATATTGATTAGAAATAATATTAATATTTTCTATTTAATGTAATTCTAAAACACTAGTTTCTAATTCTATAACTTTATAATTATTATTAATAGTATAGATATTATAGTATTCTTAGGAATTTTCTTTTATATCCTTTTTAGTTTTATAATTAATATAACTATTAAAATTAGAAATTTAAATATCTACAAAATTCTATAATCTATTCTTATTAATAAGATTTAACTTAAGATATTAATCAAAATAGCCTTTCCTAATTTAATATTTTAACTTATTCTCTTAAATTAATTATATCTTTTTATAAATCTATTCTTCTTTTTTCTAAAACAAAAATATTATATCAATTAAGAATTCTCCTTTAGATTAATTAATAAATTAAAATATTTCTCTAGTAGTATATTATAATTAATTAAACTAGCTTAATCTGATAAAAACAATATTAAAAAATTTAATTATATTTTATAAAGTTAATTTATTTAATAATGTATCTAATTTATGATATTCTAAAACTTATTATACTATTTCTATATAAACGTTCTTCTTAAACCTTTTTATCTTCTAAAAACTATATTTCTTATCTATTTATCTTAATAATCTACTATAAATTTAATCAATATATCTCTTTTAATAATTAATCTAAATCCTAAAATTCCTATAATTAGATTAGAATCCAATTTATTATAAATTACTCTTAGAACTTTAAATTTCTAATACTATATTTATTTTATAAAACTTATAATCTTAATAATAAATATTCTAAGATTTAATATATTATAAATACTATCTATAGTATAATAGATTTTCTTAAGTTGTCATTCTACTATCTAAATAAAAACCTTAAATCTAATTTTAAATAAGATAATCTAATTATTAAGATTATATTAATAATATTAAAATACTTCTTATTATTTATTAACAAGATCTATTATATATTAATTATAAGTAGTCCTATAGAAATATCAAAA
The DNA here is from genome assembly GCA_004366825.1 of Colletotrichum spinosum. Lineage (NCBI taxonomy): Eukaryota > Fungi > Ascomycota > Sordariomycetes > Glomerellales > Glomerellaceae > Colletotrichum > Colletotrichum spinosum. The sequence goes on from QAPG01000580.1 coordinate 18,487, forward strand.
TATATATTTAATAAGTATTAAATAGTAGTAATTAGAATTACTTATATTATGTTTTATTATTTTAATAAATTATTTAATACTTATATAAATCGTCTTAATACTTTCTATATAGAATTCTCTAAAAGGGTTATATTAATCAGAACAATTAAAGGATCTGATTTCTTCTAATCTGAATTTATAATTCTATAGTAATTCCTTAAGATCTATATTTAATAAGTTAATTCTTAAATTGCTTTCTGCTTTTATTACAATTAATAAATAAGACTTTAATAATAATCTTAAAGAATTATTATTTAATCTTCTAGTTTACTTCAATTATAATATTCTATATATTTAATAAGATATAACTAATAGTTTCTAATAATTATTTAAGTTTAGAAGTAGATTTAAGAATAAATTATAAAATAAATTAAGAAGTAGATTAAGAAGTAGATTAAGAAGTAGATTAAGAAGTAGATTAAGAAGTAGATTAAGAAGTAGATTAAGAAGTAGATTAAGAAGTAGATTAAGAAGTAGATTAAGAAGTAGATTAAGAAGTAGATTAAGAAGTAGATTAAGAAGTAGATTAAGAAGTAGATTAAGAACTAGATTAGAAAATATATCTATTTTCCTTATTATTAAAATTACACCTAAATAGAAACTCATAAGTTTACAAATTACTAATTGTATTATTAATATAAGAAGTTCTATATAAGATTCTTAATATTTAATAATATCTATTAATATTTCCTAATCATTTTCTATTAATATCTTAATATTTCTATTTTTATTAGATATAAAAGGAATAAATCTAAATATATTAAGTTTATATTTTAATATAAGTTATATAAAAGTTAAACCTAATATTCTAGTTATAATTCTACTTAATATAAATAACTATAATTAAAAAAGAATTGTTAAAATTATCAATTTAAATTTAATAGGTTTAATTAGAAGAATAAGTAATAAGACTATTTTATTATATAAGAATTATATTAAAAGAATTTAATTTAAACCTCTTAAGTCTAATCAAAAGTCTTTATAAATTCCTAATCTTTTAGAAGTTCTAATTTCTTAAGTTTTTTATTTTAAACCTTATAAAAATCTATTTAAATATAAATTTAAAAACGTATTATATAGAAATAATTATTCTTCTAAAAGATTCTATAATTAGTTATTTATAATAAATAAAGATTATCTAAATATTAATCTTCTTCTAATTCTATTATAATTAGAATTCGTGTTAATAAACTATTAAAACTAAAATTTAAATTTATATTTCTATTTTACCTATATATCTAAAATTAATATATAATAAATAATATAAAATAACTTTAAAAAGCTTCTTCAATTCATTCTAATAGCTTGATTCCATATTATATTAAATATCTTTAAGAAGAAAGTAAATTTATATTATATATAGAAATTATTTAATTTACTTAAAATAGATTTAATAGAAATACAAATTATATTAATTAGA
>QAPG01000581.1:0-17726 GCA_004366825.1 Colletotrichum spinosum
GCTTTAGAGATAATAGTAAGTTTAAAATATTAATATAATTACTAATAATTTAATATAGTAGCTAATAGTTAATTTTAGTTATAGTTCTAATTTTCTTCTAGTAAAATAATATAATAATATAGTTTTATGATATTATATAAATTTATACTTAAGTTAAAATAGAACTTATAAAGCGTATTATAGCTAAACTATCCTTATACTTTAAGGATTAATACTTTCTAGGTTTTATTATAATTATTATTAAACTACTATATAGTTTTATTAAAACTAATACTTACTAATAGGTAATATATTCTAAGTACTATAAAGAGTAGTTATAAATAGAGATATTAATATATAACGTATATTTCTTTATCTTATATATTAAAAATAATATATTTAGCCTTATAAATATATAAACTAATAATATTTTAGGCTTTTTAGATATTACCTTTTTATACTATAAAGATAAGGAATTCTAAAAAGCTTTATTTGAAGTTAAATTTAAAATAGTCTTCTTAAAGGTAATACTATTAGTATTTAATAGAGGTATTTTATCTTTTAATAATAATACTTTCTACTTATATTAAAAATACTAAGAGTAAAAGCTTGCTTTTATTAATATATATATAATACTTAAAGTATTTAAGAAGATATATATTAAACAATATATATATAAAGTATACTTCATTTTAATATATTAATCTAAAGTACTATTTGACTTCTCTTATATAGTATAAGAGTAATAACCTTTAGGTAATAATATTATTATACTTAATAAATACTTTAAATAGTAAATTGAATACTTTAATTATAATTTTAACTTTATACTACTTAACTTCTCTAAAATATACTTCTATATTTTTATTAATAGCTTATTTATTGATAATACTAACTTTTTATTTTAATTAGGATTTATAATAATTCTAAACTAAGAAACTACTACTAGTAATAGTTAATTTAATTTCTATAGTAATTTTATATATGATTCTTCTATAAAAAATAAAAGAATTATTAAAAGTATACTTATTTTAGAGATTAGAAATATTTATAATATATTTTAAAATATATAGAGATCTATCACAATTCTAAGAATAATCCTTATTACTTTAAGTATTAAACATAACAATTAGAACTTTTATTATAGTATTAAAAGTATTATATTTAATCTTACGATATCATATAACTTTAGAGAGATATTATACCATCTAGATAATAAGTAAAACAACTTTATTTAAAAGTATAAATCTAACTGGTTATAATTTATAAATATATTATTTTATATAGAGGACTTAATTAATAAGAAAGCTAATATAAATATAAGATTATAAATCTAAAATATTTTAATAATATAGAGAATATAATTAACTATTTAAGCTTTATATATAATATCTTACTACTTATAAAATTATATTTTAATTATTATTCTTATAGTAAGATAGTTAAGTCTAGAAAACTAAAGTATCTTATAGTATATTAAAATAGTATTTTAGAAGTATGAATTATCTATAATATTGAAATAGTCCCGCTTGACATAGTGGTTTAACGTCTGGCTGGCTTTTACTGTTTTACAGCAAGAGCAGTAGGTTCGAATCTTGCGGCGGGCAACTGCGACCGGCGTTCCTGCCAGTTGCATAAACTTTTTGTAGCAACTGCTACCAGCTGCCGGCACCTGCTGTCAGCCGTTTACAGCTGGCGACTGATGCCAGCCAGCTGGCGGCAGGCGCTACTAGCTGGCTGGCATGGGTGTTACGTGACAGCTTATTGCGATCCTTTAAAGAAGTACCGCGATGGATGTGGGCCTGTACCTTCCCTTTGTGACGTACCTTCCGCATTTGTCAGCAATCGTATTGACCAACCGCGTTTGCTGCCTGAGGTTTCTTCTATTTAAACGGTTCCTCAGCACCAGTAGTATCTAGAAGGTAAATGAGGCAAGAGCCAACTACTGGGTGTAACTTCTTCTAAAGGGTCTCGAGAAGTATATAATTAAATAGATCAAAGACCTTTAATACAACCATTATAATATTAAAATAGTTATAAGAATTAGTAATTTTTACTATTACATCTTCATCTATATAATAGTATTAATACTAGAATATTTTAGTTATATATCTAAAGATCTAAGTTATTATATAGATTTAATTTAACTTTTTATATTAATATTCTTAAGTTTTTAAAATCTAAAAACTATATAAAGTTAAATAAACCTTTAGACTTTTCTCTATAAAACTTATAATATCTCTTATATAAATCTCTTTAGTGGTATTTATTAAGAATTATGAATCTTCTTTTTAATCCGCCTCTATAGGTATAAAACATTTAAGAATATTTAATTTAAATATTTTAAAAGCTTATTAATACTATTTAGGTTTTAGAAAGTTATTTAGAACGAGTTCTTAAAGAAATTCTAAAAAGGAATTTTATTATATAGTTTTTGTAAAGTTAAATTAATCCTATAAGTTATGAGATTTAGGTTCTAGTTAAAATATATTATATCAAACAAATTACTAATTAGCTTACCTAAGGATTAAAAGAAGGGTATTTTTAATAGATATCTTAATATTTCAAATACATGAAACTATTATAATATATACTCTCAATCTAATAGCTTTTTAATATTATAAGACTCTTAATTATTATATATAGTTAGGAAGTAAAATCTAGTATATATTACATATAACTAAATATAACTATATATACTATACGAAGCTTTTTTTGAAATAGTTTTAATAGAGCGAAGCCTATAGAGATAGTATTAATATTTAAAGTTTAGCTAGTATAAACTCTACCTCTTAAGTATATTATTCTTAATACTATTCGAATAATAAGGTTATAGCGTTAACTCATTTGATAATAAAGCTATTATAGCTAAGAATCTATAATATATCATATGGCTATAGTTAATTTATATTATTCTTACTAAAAGTACTATATAATAAGAATTATTCTATTATTAAAGAGAGTAATACTTACTATATATATTTTATTTATAGAATTCTTTTCTATTAGTTCTATTAGTTCAGAAAGATAGGGGCTTCAAGCTTATCAACTTCTTTCTTTAATTTCTTCTTATTAACTATATTATCTTTATCTAATTACTAATTGGAATAATTAGATAAGCTAGATGAACATACAGACTGCACCTTAAAAGTGGGATAATAATAATAATACCATTATTTATTAACTATAACAAATACTATAATAAGAAATACTATAGTAACTATAATAGTAACCTCTATAGTAATTAATATTATTAATACTACTACTTACTATATATAATAGCTATAATAGTTATACTACCTCTAATGATAATAATAGTTATAGTTCTATACAATCTATAGTATCTATATAATCTATAGTATCTATATAATCTATAGTATCTATATAGATATAGAATAATAGAAGTTATATTTCTATATAAAATAAGAATAAGAATAATATTAATAGTATTAGCACTTAACCTCTATATAGGTAGATTTATAAAAAATAATAACAATACTAATAATAATCATAACAACCTGAAACCCACTTTTACTAAAAAAACACATGATTCTGAGAAGTCTAATAATAATATTTCTAATACTCCTAAAAGTAATATTAACGAAGCAAGTATTAGGAATTATAATACGCCTGATTATTATGATAATAAAAATAATTATAGTAATAATAATACTCCTAATAATAATAATTATATTAGTAACAATGTAGTAAGTACTAGTAATAGTAATAGTTACTTAGAATGTGACGATTTAGACTAAATAGAAAGTAGGACTATAAAAGTATAGCTTCTTTTTTAACTAGGGGTAATTATTATAGAATAGTTTCTAGAGATTATATAAATACATATAGGTATATAACTAGCTATCTTATTACTATAAAACCTATAAATAGTACTTATATACAAAAGCCTTCTTTCCTCACATATTAATATTTGTTAAATAAAACTAGTTTTAGCTACTCACAATATTAAAAAGTAGCTTGCCTAGCTTAAAAGAATAGTACCAACTACCTGTTACTGCTTATTTCGTAATAATTTCTCTTATAAGGAAGGTTTGCCTTTTACTAATTAATAAATTAAAGAGACAGATAAAAAGATATATTATTAGATTATTATTTAATAATATTTAAAGAGTAGTTACTGTAATATTAAACGTTAATAGTTATTTATAGAAGATTGATATTTATAATGTAAAGGTTTTCTAAGTATTTCTATATTTAGGATAACTACAAATAGAAACTAATTATATTATATATAGTACTAAAGCTTAATAGATAGTTTATAAGACGAATGATATAATAATTTATTTAGAATGTTAAACTAAGTTAATATAATTTAAAGACATTTAATTAAGTTATCTATTTAATATTTATCTATTTATATTTATCTATTAGTATATTATATAGTATATTTCCCGCTTGATGTAGTAGTTTAACATCTAGCTGGCTTTTACTATTTTATAGTAAGAGTAGTAAGTTTGAATCCTATAGTAGGCAATAGTAACCAGTAGCCTTATGCCTTCTAATTATATAAATTAAATATAGTAACTACTACTAGTTATTAGCTCTTACTAATAGCTATTAATAGCTAGTAACTATTAATAGCTAGTAATAAGTAGTACTAGCTAGCTAGTATTAGTATTATATAACTGCAATTTTTTAAAAAAGTAATTATAATAGATAAGTTTATATTTTTCCTATTTGTTAGTAATCGTATTAACTAACTATATTTACTACTTGAAGTTTCCTCTATTTAAATAATTCCTCAGAACTAGTATTATCTATAGAATATATAAAGTAAGAGCTAACCATAAGGTATAACTACTTTTAAAGGGACCCTAAGAGGTATATGACTTTAAATAGATCAGAGACCTTTAATACAACTAAAAGACTTATATAGTATATTAATAAAGTATTCAGTTTTTGTTTATTATATTTATTAGGAGAAGAACTAACAGCTTGCTTTCTATTGTGACTATTAGTAAATATATTGCCTCTTAAAATATAACTTCAACCTTCCTACCCGCCTACTAACTACTATAGCTAGCTCTTAATTAATCTAGAATTAAACCCCTTATAGTTATGATTAGTATACTTACTCTATATTGACCTTTTTTGTAAATAATAAATAACGAATAACTCTTTTTTAATAACCTTATATTCCTATTTGTTTATACCCTTATATTCTTATAGCTATAGATAATTTGAATATCTCAAGATATTCAATTACTACTAACTATAACTATTCTACTCAAATATTTATTTATAAGTTTAATACTCTTATTATAATCAAAGCTTTATTTATTCCTAATATAAACCTTAATATTACTCATATAAAGGTTCTTCACAATTAATATAAACTAATTTATAATTTCCATATTAGTATAATAAGACTTAACTTATTCTTATTGATAAATATCTTTGATATATTAATTATAGTCAATATATTAGTAATACGTATATATATATAAATACTACTAATATAACTTAATAACTTCTAAAATTCCTATAATGAATTTATTATAATATTTCAAGATAACTAGTAATTCGTATCATAATAATATTTTAATGTGAAGATATTATCTAATTAATACTTGATTTTTAAAGACTTTCACTTAATAAAGCAATGTATAAAATAATTAGATACTTACTTTTCAAAATTTTATAAACTACTTACTAATTATAACTTTTGAAATAATTTAGTAAACTTCAATCTAATAAACGAATAGTTCGAATTATAATGTTATATGAGTAAATATTATCATATTCATCTTATATCTTTCTTTCTATAAATAGCCATATAAACTTTAAGAGGCATTTGTAATTTATTATAAAGGATATAGAAGAATAATAGATTATAAAATGCCCACTACTTATAAATATTCTATTTTATCTTATTTTTCAGAAGTTCAAAAAGGTTCTTAACCTTATAACCATAATAGTTACGTTTAGCTATACATATCAAATCTTAGCCTTAATAAAGCTCTTTTTATATAAATTATTATTATGAAATCTTCTTCTACTATATAGTTGAATATTAGACCTAGGAGTATAATTATCTATAATAATAAGTAATTATATTACTATTTTAACTAGTTATAATTTAGTATTAATATAAATACTATTATTAAGTAAAGTTTATAGTTAGATTTGTATATAGAGTAAACAGTTTAGATAGTATTCTAAGTATAAGGTAGAAGTAACTGAATATTATATTTATTAATTTAATAGATATTAGAAACCTATTAATTTTCAAGATAGAAATAAACCTAAAGGATGATATTCTATAAGTAGTTTAGAGGAACTCTTAAATTCCTTCTATTTAAACAATATCTTAATTACTTTTTATTAGAGTTCTAGCTACTGAGCTATTACTCATATTTATTTTAATAACTTATTTTAGGTATTCAAAGGCTTAAGTATTGTCTATTACTCTCATTACCGTATATTTTCTATTTACTATAGAAAATTAATTATTAGAGTTAAAATTATACTACTTCAATTATTTATACTTTATATTAATTAAACTATTATATTAGAATATCTAGTAAATAGACTACTTAGTAGTCTAAGCATAATAGAGCCGAAAGCTCTATAAAACGTAAAGTTAACTTTTTTAAAAATAGATTCTATCTAGATATTAATATTACAAAGTTCTCTACTTCTTATAAAGTTCAAACTCCTTATGATTATTACTATTTATAATAAGATTAGTTCTATTTTCAGATATTCTTTTAAATAACTTATTTTTTAATAATTCAGAATTATCAATCCTCCTTAACCTTTTACTAGTTAATTATTACTAATTTAATAAGTTATAAATCTAACTTTATATTAACTTCTCTCTTTATATTATATTCCTATCTATACCTATCATTGATATTAATATCTATATCTGTATTAATATTTATTTAAATTATACCAAAGATTATACTAACTCACCCTAGGTTTCTTTATACCTATCTATTTATATAAAACCTCTCTGAACTATTTTTATAAAGCTCTATAACTTATCCTTTTATACTTACCTTAACTAATTCATTAATTCCTCTAATTAATTAATTAACTCAATACTAGATATATCTATAAAAAGATTATATTAATTAGAGTAATAAGTTTTCTATTAAGTTAATAAAAAAGATAGTCAAGTAAGAGAAGTTAAAAATCGCTTGTATTTTAAGTTTACTAAGACTTTTTATAAACTAACCTCCTAGTCTATTAAAGTCCTTTATAAACTAGTTTTTAAATCTATCAAAACGTTCATAAATTAGAATCTTAAGTCTATTAAAACCTTTATAAATTAGAACTTCAAGTTATTTGTAACTTTTATAAAAGAGTATTTCTTATAGGATTTAAACTTTAGGTTACTATAAATTATATAATTATCAATTTATTAATTAACAATTAAAGCATCTTATTATTAACTTCTCAGTTACTAATAGTTTACCAGAGTTAGGCCTTAAGTATTCTAATTCTACTACACAATTTAGATTAATTCTGCATTAGATAACTATTTTACGTTTTTAGATTATTATTTAAAAGTATAGGTAACTCTAAATTATACTTTATCTTTAAATTAAAGAAGACTTAGAAGTATAATATTTAATCTATCTATATAAAGGCTTTACTTATTAGTAAAGATATTTTTATAAATTTAATTAAACCTAGTATTGAAACTAATATTAATAAGTATAATAAAGCTCTAAACTATTTAAGTATAATCTTTTCAGAATTAATAAAAGTAATATTAATATTTTGTATATATTTAGTTATTCAACCAAATCTGTAAATTAACTAACCTTTCTAAAAGGTTTCTTATTTTTAAAAAGCTCTTTAATATTACTTTGTAATTTTGAGTTTATAGAAGAATATCTAAATAGGATAAAGAAACTTATTAATAATTTCTCTTATAATAAGATTAAACAACCTAATTAAATAATTATTCTTTATATCTTAGATAGTTTAGATACAAATATGAAAACTTTATCATTTCAATTACTTAGGATTTAAGATCCAATGATAATTTTTATAAATTAGATTTCTTATTAGTCATATTAAAGGTCTTTAATTTATTTTAAGTCATATGCCTGTCGGGACCCTTTTAAAGGAAGCTATACCTAGTAGTCAGCTCTTACCTTATAAATCCTATAGATACAACTAGTACTAGGGAACTATTTAAATAGAAAAAGCCTTAAGTAATAAATATGGTTAATTAATATAATATTTAATAAATAGGGGAAAGTATAACCCTATCTATTATAATTACTCTATAAAAAATTATAAGTATATAATACTAATAAGAACTAGCTAGTAATACTAATTACTAGCTATTAATAGTTACTAGTGATTTATAGCCAGTAGTAAGAATTAAAAGCTAGTAGTAGTCACTATATTTTAATTTATATAATTCGAAAGTATAAAGCTATTATTTATACTTACCTGCTGTAAGATTCAAACCTACTACTCTTACTTTAATGTTAAGAGCTAGCTAAATATTAAACTACTATATCAAGTGGGTATTAGATTCCTTATTTTTACTTTATTAGATAAATTCAAAAAGAAAACCTAGACTTCTTTAGTTGATTTTATGATTAAAAAGAGTTTTAAAAAAGAAACTATCAAATAGTTTTCTCCTAAAGTTATTAAGAAGCCTTAGAAGAAATAAAAAAGTATTTTTTATAACTATTATAAAGAAGCTAATTATATTAGGAGAAATTATTTTAATTTCTATTTTAAAAAAGCTCCCTTTTAAACAAAATCTAAAATTAATAAGAATCTTATTAAATCTTCTCAAAAGAAAGAAGATAAAAAAGATAAGACTAATAACTTAAAGTTTATTAATATTACTTTAATTTAAAAACAAATAGTTGAAGGGAATCTCTAGTGATATAACTAAAGATTTTATATAACGTAACTTTGATATTAAAAGAGAAGAAGAAGAAGAAGAAGATAAAGAGGAAAATATTAAGTTTAAAAACATAATTCTAATCTAACCTTCTTTTGAAAAAGCTTTTCCCAAAAAGGCTCTAGGTATTTTAATTTCTAATGGAATTCAGTAGGTTAGAAGTTCTTTTAAATAAATTAAAACTATTTTATTCATTAATACTAAGACTACTATTTATTTAGTGAAGAGTTATAATCTTTTAATTCATAAAACTAAGGCCTTTTTACTTATTAAATAGGGAAATACTAAAGGAATTACTTGAATTATAAATTATAATTTAAAGATTATCTTAGAAATATTAAATATCTTTTCTATAATATTTATTATATATCATAATTAAATATTAATCTATCGAATTAATCTAAATCTAACTTAATGGGAATATTATCTATTCTTTTTAATATATTTATACTATACAATATTAAATAAGATACATCCTTATTTATAAAAATTAAACTTAATACTTTCTATAAGTTTAAAATCCCTATTTAACCTAAATATTTAATTCTTTATATTAATATTCCTAATGTTAATAATTGAAAATGATGAAATAATAAAATAAACTATATTAATAATATTATTAAGTTATTTAGAAATATAATAAATAATATTAATTATAAGTACTCTAAAAGTAATAAACTACTTATTTATAAAGCTTATCTTAAAAGTAAGTTTACTAATAGAATTAATAGAAATTTAAAAGTATTTAAGAAATTGGAATATCTTGATCATATTGATTTAAATTTATATAAACCTATTTCACTAGGAACTTATAATTATTTTAAATACTTTATATTCTTTATAGATAAGTATAGTTGATACATGTAGGGAAAGCTATTAAAAAGTAAAGATTCTAAAGAAGTTACTTCAGCTTTTAAAACGTTTATTAATATAACTAATCAGAATTATAGGAATCAGAGAACTAAAAAGATTAATATAAATAATAGTCTTAAGTTCTCTAATACTAGAAAAGAAATTTATCTTAATAGTAATATTATTCATAATACAAAACTACCTTATACTTGTAACCTAAATAGTTTAATTAAGAAAATTATAAGAATTATAGTAAATAAGGCTAAAACCTTTTTCTATAACTCTGTTTTGCCTCTATACTTTTAAAAGCTAATTATATTAATTTCTATTTATATTTATAATAAAACGCCTTATGTTTCTATTAAGCTTCAAACTTTATATAAGTTAAAAAGTAAAAAAGAATCTTTTATTACTAATATAAAAGTATAAAATAATATCTATTACCATAAAACTATGAATAAATATTCTAAACAACTTAATTTAAAAATAAAAAGAAATACTATAGTTACCTATAGCTATAATACCTATTTAGTCTAAGACTTTTAATTTTATCATACTATTTAGTCTAGAAATATCAATATTCTTAAAAGTTAAATTGATCCTTAATAAAAAGAAGAATTATGTATTTTTAATAATACTATAGGTACTAAATCTGGTTAATTTAGTAAAAAGAATAAATCTAATTAACTTAATTCTCATAATTATCGTAAGAATCTAATTATTATTAAGTCTAGTAGAATTTATAATTCTACTAAGAATACTAGTTATTCTCTTTCTTTAATAAGATTAATAATAACAATTATAACTGAGATCTTTCTCCTAATGAAGAACTAAATAGGCTTTCTATAATTCATTCTAATAAGATTATATATAATATTAAGAGTTTCAATAAAAAGTCTACTATATCTTTAAGAATTCTTTTTTTAAGTCTAGAAGTTAAAGAAAACGATAAATAGTATTTATATAAAGCGAATATACTCCTTATACATAAAAACTACCTTTTTTGATTCTTTATACTAATTATAATTAATATACTTATAATAATAACTTCTTTATTAATACATATAGTAAAATCTATACTACTAAATATATATTATTAGTTCATACCCTAGACAAACTAACTATGTTTCTAAAAACTATAAGTTTTCAATTTAATAATAATTACATTCAAACTGAAAATTAAAACGTTGAATCTATTAAGTCTATAGAAACTTAGATTATTATACTACTATTCAATATTTCTTATATTAAAAAGAATAATATTAATATATTCAAAAGTAGATAGATATACAAAGTAAAACCTAATAATTAGGATTTTAGTAATTCTATATATAAATCTAGATAGGTTACTTAAGGTTTCAATTAATACTTCAGTATTAACTTTTTAAAAACTTTTAATACTACTTATAAGCCTAAGAATTATAGATATATATTAGTTATATCTATTTATTATAACTAGATATCAATTTAGTATAATGTTACTATTATATTTACTTATATAGCAATAGATAGAAAACTATATATTTAATTACCTATTAGTTTTATCTATAATAAAATTTCTAAAGGTTTAATTTATAATACTAGTTATAAGAACTAGCTTTTCATTTATTTATTAAATAAAGCTCTATGTAAATTAAAATGAAACCCTAGACTTTAGTATTTATATTTCAAGTTTATCCTATATAAATTTAAGTTTAAAATATCTTCTTATAATAAAAGAATATTTATACTTAATATTACTTTTATCAAAAATGTATATTTAGTTATTTTAGTATATTATATTAATAATATACTATTAGGAGTTAATAATGCTACTACTTTAGAATATATTTATAGTAGTCTTAAAAAAACATAGAAATCTAAAACCTTGGAACGCTTAATACCTTCTTAAGTAATAATTTAAGTATTAACTATAAGAGTAAAAATATAGAAGTAAATCAGTTTAAATATACTAATATAACTCTTATTAAATTTAATAAAATAGATATCTATAGTTTTAATACTCCAATAAATAATAAAACTAAATTCTTTATGAATAAAGATGTTACTATAAAAGAAGCAACATTAGAATATTAAAAAGAAATAGAAGCTTGATTATATTTAGCCTTAAAATCTATATTAGATATTACTCTAATTATTACTACTTATTCTTAAGCTTCTTGAAATATTTCTAAAAGATATTTTATTACTCTTAATAAGATATAGAGTTACTTGAAAGAAAAACCTAATTATAAGTAAATTTATAATAATATCCATATTAATCTTTTTAATTTATTTAGATTAATAAATTTAGATTAAGCTAGAGATATCAATAATAGAAGATCTACTTTAGTTTATATATTTTACCTAGATCTTTATAATATTATAAGTTATAGCTTAATTAAGAAAGAAAGGTAATTCTATCTACTTATAAAACTAAGTATATAGCTCTAATATATATTACAAAAAAGCTATTTATTCATGTCATAATTATAGTTTTATTAATAAAACTTTAGGATTTAAAACTATTAATAAGCTAATAATTTCTATAAATAATCATCTAGCTAGAAAGCTTACTGCAAATACTAAATTCTATCAAAAGGCTAAATATATTAATTTCCATTATTACTATATTAGAGATCTTATTTGAAATAATTAGATTAGTCTCTATTATATTAATATAAATAATAATATTACTAATCTTTAATAAAGCTTTTAAATTAAGTTAAATCTAATAGTATTATTAAGAGACCTTTACAGAATAAGTTTAATATTTAGCCTTCTTATAAAAGAAATAGTCTTAATAGTCTATTTTCTAAAGATTAACCTTTTCTTTTAATCTTTCACTAATTTTAGGCTTTTCTGACTTTTCTTGGTTGGTTTTACTTTATTTTAGAGTCTTTTCTTTTAAACTTTCTCTAGGTCTTAGGTTTGTTAAACTTCAATGTTTTAAAGATTCTTCTCTATTTTTCCTATATAATTCTTAGAGTTTTTACTACTTTTTAAATTATAAAAAGTTTATTTATCTTATATATCGTAAAGGGGGACATTAGAATTCTAGTTATTTGCTTATTATCTAAATTTATCTTAATAATCTATTTTAGGTATTTAAAAGCTTAAGTATTCTCTATTACTTTTATAATCCTCTATTTTATATTTATTATAGAAAATCAATTGTTAGAGTTAAAGTTATACTATTCTAATTACCTATACTTTAAAGTAATTAAATTATAACATTAGAATATTTAATAAATAGACTACTTAGTAGCCTAAGTATAATAGAGCTAAAAGCTCTATCTAATATAAAATTAACCTTTCTGAAAATAAACTCTATTTAGATATTAATACTGCGGAGTTCCCTGCTTCCTATAGAACTTAAACTTCCTATTACTATTACTATTTATATTAATATTAGTATTACTTTTAGATATTATTCTGAATGACCTATTCTTTGATAATTGAGAGTTGTTAATTCCCCTTAACCTTTTACTAATTACCTATTACTAGTTTAATATATTATAAGACTTATACTAATAAGTTTGTATATCTAGTTGTTATTCTATTTTCCTTTAGTTTCTATCAGTATATAGCTTTTAAATTAGAGCTATGTTTAACTTAGAAGTCATATACTAGGCTTTTTTAACTATGTTTATTTATAGAGATATATATAAACTATAGCATATAATTAAATATTTTCCTATTGAAGGGATCACTTACTAAATGTTATATAAACCTACCCACTAAGCAAGAGGGCTAAATATATAAAACTCAACAAATTATTAAAACTAAAATAGAAGTAACTTCATTATATGATATATATAGTAACAAAAATTCTATTATTATTTCTTATTAAGTAAAGTATACTAAAGTTGATTTAATAGAATATGAGACTTTTAGGTTTCTTCTTTTTAAATACATTACTTTTCTTTCTGAAATTCTTCCTATTGTATAATATTCATTTATAGGTTTATATAGATACTGTTTAAAGAATTATTCATAATATCCTATTTAAATAGAAGATTATTAACAATTAGCCATTATTATTAGTAAATCATAATAGGAAAGTTAAGCAATTAGTTAAGGTTACCTTTTTTCTATAAATCTAGCAAATACATAGAGGGTATTATTAAGAGGTCTTTATTAAATAAGAGGGATATATAGATTCAATATAACAACTAATTGATATATTAATAGATATAATAGCTTTAAAATAATATAAAAGAATATATACAACAGCAATTTGGCTTATAACTTGTAGCTGAATAGTAAATAGACAGAAAGAAGGTTCTATTATGAAGAATAGTTATATAATTAGCTAGAGCTATATTTAAATATCTGATATTAACCTTTTCATTTAAATAGAGTTTTAGTAAGCTTTAAATAGTATTATATATATAGACTTTTTTAAGTATTTATAAAGACTTCTCTATTACTCTTGAGTTCTAAATATATAGTATTTTGAATTACTTATAGTTCAATAAGTTTAGACTTAGCTTTTTATAATATTCTAAAGGATTCTAGTATTTTCTATTATTCTTTATGTTAATTAGTTAATTATTTATTACATAGTATTAAATCCTAGGAACTTTACTTAACTGAATTATTCATCTAATTAATAAAAGACTATATAATATTTCATATTATTTATATAGGGAGGGGCTAATAGCTCACTCTCTGCTGTAATTATTAGTAGATATATTACCTCCCTAAGTATAACTTCAGCCCTCCTACCTTCCTACTAACTACTATACCTAGCTTCTAGTTAATCTAGAATTAAACCCCTTATAGCTATAGTTAGTAGACCTACCCCATATTAATCCTTTTATACATAATAAATAACTAATAATTTCTTTTATAATAACCTTGCACCATTATATTCTTATACTTTTATAGCTATATACAATTCAAGTTTCCTAAGATATTTCATTACTACTAACTATAAGCATTCTATTTGAATATTTATCACCTTAATATCTATAATTCTAATATTCATATTATAGACTAAACCTTACCTATCCTTATAATAGAACTTTATAATATTAATATAAAAGTTTTCTACTATTAATATAAATTAACTTATAATTTCTATATAAGTATAATAAGACTTGACTTATTCTTATTAGTAAATACTCTTGATAGATGAAATATAATTGGTATATAAATAAAATTCATATAGAAATAAATACTTCTTATATAGTTAGATAGACTTTAAGTTTCTATAATTATATTACTATAATACTCTACAATATCTAGAAATTAGTATTACAGTAAAATATTAGTATTAAGTATTATCTAATTAATAATTAACTTCTAATATTATTAATATAATATAATAAGTCATGAATTAGCTGGATAATATTTTTTTAAATATTTATAGGCTACTTACTAATTATAATATTTAGGATAATTTCATTAAAGCTTATTCTAATAAAGTAATAGTTTTAATTATGATATTATAGTTAGATATGTCTATATTCATTCTATAGTGTTCTTTTTATAAATAGCTATATACATTTTAAGGAGATTCTGATTCTATTATAGAAAACAAAGAAGATTAATAGATTATATAATACTTAATTCTTAGTATTTTGTTCTATTCTATGTTTCAAAAATTTATAAAGGTTCTTAATTCTATAACCTTAATAGTTACTCTTAGCTATATATATTAAGTCTTAGTTTTAATTAGGCTTTTTGTATGTAAACTATTAGTATAAAGTCTTCTACTATTATAAAGTCAAATATTAGAACTAGAAGTATAATTATTGATAGTAATAAGTAGCTTTATTATTATTTCAATTAGTTATAAGTTGGTATTAATATAAATATTCTTATTAAGTAAGATTTATAGTTAAATCTATATATAGGATGAAGAGCTTAGATATTATTTCAAGTATAGAGTAAAGATAGCTAAGTATTATTTATATAATAAATAAAACTAAGATTTAAATATATAAAAACCTAAACTTCAGCCTTTCGCGTCGCATAAAGAACATTTAGCATCTAGCTAGAACTTATATTCTAACCTACCCTATACTAACTATTATAACTAAAATGACTTTACGTTTTCGAATATAACAATATAATATCTCTAATCCTAAGTTATCTTAGCCTTCTTCATTATTAGCTAATAACTATAATAGATTTACAGATATATATTCTTTTAGAAAGATAAAGTAATACCTAATAAGCTACTTCTAATATATATATAAAGTATTGAGAATTATTACTAAATATCCTACTTTTAAACGCTAGATTCTTTTTTATTCTTTCAATTTTATACTTCTTAGTTATACTAATAGCTTTATCTATTAGTCATATTTTAGAGTTAAATTTAATTATAGTTATTTCAATAAGATTAGGACGGTAGTAAAGTTACTTTTATATAGTACTAATTTATTTAGATTTTCATAAGAGTAGCTATAGTCTTTATAGTTATTAATAGCTTTTATAAGATTAATGTTTATATTAAGGTTATAGGGGTTTAGTATAGTAATAGTATTTTTACTGTTGTTGTTACTATTATTAGTCATAGTGTTATTATAGAATGAAGAGAGGGTTAGTCTATAGTAGTCTATTACCCTCTTTTATCTATAAGGCTAGTATTGTTAAGGTATACTAATAGTATTATTATTAGTATAAGTTAATATTATAAATACGACTATAGTAAGTTTAGTACTTCGAAGCTATTACTATAAAAGCTATTGTATAGCTTTTATTAATAAGTTTGTATACCTTGTTATCATTCCATTACTTTATATTACTTATTTACTTCTAAGTTAAAACCAGGTCTAAACTAAATACTATACTACTAGGTTCCTTTTACTATATTTACCTATAGAGATATATATATGCTATAGTATGTAACTAGGTTTCTTTTTTATTATGGAGACTTTATACTAAGTATTATATTAGGCTACCCACTAGCTAGGGGGCTGAGTATATAACATATTATAAAAAACTAAACCTAAGTCTATTTAATTATAAATAGTAAAAATACTATTATTTAGAATTAAAAAGTAAAAGAAGCCTTTATAAGTATTTAAAAATATCTATATATAGTACTATCTAAAGCTTCCTAGAACTTTATTCAAATAATAAGATAGATATTAAATACTTAGGTATAGCTTTATTGAGATTTCTAAGTATATTCCATAGTACTTATACCTTAAAAGCTACTAATATATAATTCAAATATCTTAAGATATTAAATATAGCTAATATATTGAAATAGGCGCTAGCCGCTTAGGCTGGAACAACTAAAGTAAATAAACAAAAGAATTTCTCCTAAACTTGATTTTGTAGTAATGGAAAGTAGGGGAAAAAATCTATAACAATATATTAAATAAAAAGTACTATACTCGTAGATCTATAGTATAAAAAGTATTTTAATCGTAAAAGTAGTATTCTAAAATCTAAAGGGTAGAACAATATATATATTATATATCTCCTATTACTATTTAGAAGATAAATACTATAGATATGAACTTATAGCCTATATATATATATATATCTATCATTCCTGCTTGACGTAGTAGTTTAACGTCTAGCTAGCTTTTACTATTTATAATAAGAGTAGTAGGTTTAAATCTTATAGTAAGTAACTACAACTAATCTTTCTACTAGTTATATAAACTAAGTATAATAATTACTACTAGCTATCAGCTCTTACTAATAGCTATTAATAGCTAGTAATTATTAACAGCTAGCGATAGGTATTACTAGCTAGCTAGTATTAATATTATATAACTGTAATCTTTTAAAGAAGTAATTATAATAGATATAGGTATATATATACTTTCTATTTATCAGCTATTATATTAACTAATTATATTATTACTACTTAAGGTTTTTTCTATTTAAATAGTTCCTCAACCTTAGTATTATCTATAGGATTTCTAAAACAAGAGCTAACTACTAAGTATAGCTTCCTTTAAAGGATTCCCGAGAGGCATATGAATTTTAAATAGATTAAAGACTTTTAATACAACTCCTAATAATTTTAGTAATATATATA
>QAPG01000582.1:0-17625 GCA_004366825.1 Colletotrichum spinosum
AATTATAATAAAACTAGATATTATTTATATAATAAGCTAATTATTATATTTTAACTATAACCTTTTACATAATTACTATATAGAAACTGAATAAATAATATATTACCTTAATAAGATAAAGAACTTCTATTTTAAGTTTAATTATAAAACTAGCAATCTATTTAATAGTTTTATAGTTATTATGAATACTAGTTTTATAAATAATAATAATAATTAAAAAGGCTTTTAGGTATATATAATATATCTCTTTAAAAACCTAATAGTATAATAAGCTAATAAATAAAATATTATTACTATTTTAATAACTAAAGTAGAACTTTTAGTATTATTTTAAACTACTTAAAAAGCGATTTTTACTAATCACCTTATTACTATACTCTAAGTAGACTTTATAATAAATATATTTAGTAAGAATAAAATATATAAACTTTATTTAACTATCTAAATCTAATATAATGACTAGTAAATAATATACTTTATAATTATTAAAATAATATAACTATATATAACATTATAATATATAGATATTTATAACTACTAATTATAATAAGAAGTTTAATAGAAGTACTTTAAAATTAAATATATATCTTTAGGAAACTTTATAACTAACAACTTTATAAAATTTCTCTAGAGTTATTATTTAAGTATTTTTATTATTTAGATTAATATAGTAGATTAATTAAATTACTTAAAGTTATAATAAGAAGACGAATTTTAAAAAGATTTCTAATAATTAAAAACCCTAATAAAAGTTTAAGAAGTACTTAAAATACCCTTTAATTAATAAGAAATACCTAAATAGCTTATAAATAGTACTATTCTTCCTACTATAAGAATAGAAATTTAATAAAAATAATAAAATAATAAAAAGAGTACTTTATAAAATATAAATTAAAAGTTTAATTAGTATTATTCAAAAGGCTAGCTTATAAGTAGAACTCTTAAAACTAGGGGGATATATTAAGAATAATATACTTAAGAAGTAGAGTTTATATTAGATAAACCTTAGGCGTTAGTACTATTTCTATAGGCTTCGCCTTATTTAAACTATTCGAAATAGAACCTTATATAATACGTATAGTTATATTTCGTTACAGAGAATACAGACCAGATTTTGCCTCCTAATTATATATAATATAAGTAGCTATCCATACTAGAGTAGTACTACTAGATATATCTACTGTTATACTGTTGTAATAAAAACTATAAATAGGGCTTAGGAATACAAAGTAGTTGTTAATATAATAGGCATAATATATTTAATACTATATATAGGAGATAAACTACCTTTTTATATAGTTATATAATATAATCTTAATAGTAATACGATATATTCTTATAACTATAAGTTTTATATTTATTACTAGGATTTAAATTATTATATTTCTATTTCTAAAATCTTATGTTTTTATAGGAATCTCTAAAATAATATTTCTCTAGGAGATTCCTAAGGTTTCTTATAAAATACTTTAAGATCTTTCTATTCTACTCTTTTATATTAAAGTAATAACTCTACAATTTCAATATTATTTCTTACGTTTTTATACTTTTCAAAACTCATAAAATCTTTAATCTATTTAAATAGTAATCTTCTAAGAAGTTTTATAAAACTATCAGTAATATTATTAATAATTTCTATATATTCAAATATCACATTGTTTTAACTTATTCTTTCTCTTATTAAATAATTGTAAGCTTATATATATATTATCTTATTATTTAAGCTTTCTACTATTTGATATAGTAGTTAAACGTTTAGCTAGCTTTTACTATTTTATAGTAAGAAGGAGAGGTTCGAATCTTATAATAAGTAATTATAACTAGTATTCCTACTAGTAATATGGACTGAGTGAAGTAATTACTAGTAGCTATTAGTAGCTAGCAACTATTAATAGCTAGTAATAGGTACTACTAGCTAGCTAGTAATAGTATCATATAACTAACCATAATCCTTGAAGAGTAATTATAATAAATAAACCTATATATCTTTCTTATTTATCACCTACTATATAAACTAATTATATTTACTGCCTGAGGGTTTCTCTATATAACCGTTCCTTACTACTAGTAGTGTTTATAGGGTTTATAAGGTAAGAGCTAACTACTAGGTATAACTTCCTTTAAAAGATTCCTAAGAAGTATATAACTTTAAATAGATCAAAGACTTTCAATACAACCACTACTATTTAAGTTTTCTTTTCTAGTAAGTATGATTAATCTAATATTATTTACTGATATTAATACCAGTTTCAAAATTACTTTTCCTAATTTACTAAAGAAGTTTTAAACTTATATAACTTTGAAAGTTATATTAAACTTTATATGACATTTAGCTTTTATAAATAATTTTATAATAATAGTTTGATTCTAAGCTTTTAATATTATTAGATTTCTAGTTATCAAAACCACTATCTAGTAATTAATTTCAATATAGGTTTATAATTAATTTAATTACTATTAATATATCTATAAAATTCTAGATTATTATTTCCATTCTTTTACATAGTGAAGTAAATATAATATCCATTCTATTTAGTTACTTTTACTCTATACTTAGAATAATACCTAAACTCTTTACCCTATATATAGATTTCATTATAGATTTTACCTAATAATAGTATTCATACTAATACTAGCTTATAACTAGTTAGAATAGTAATAGAATTACTTCTTATTATAAATAATTATACTTCTAGTTCTAATACTTAACCTTATAGTAATAGAAGACTTCGTAGTAATAATTAGAAAAGGTTTTATTAAAGGTAAGGCTTAATATATATAACTCAAAATAACTATTGAAGTTATAGAATTAAGAACTTTTTGGAACTTTTTAAAAATAGAATAAAATAGAGTACTTAAAAAGCTTGGCATTGTGTAATTTATCATGTTTCTAAATTCTTTATGATAAATTCCAAATCCCCTCGAAATCTAGATAACTATTTATAAATACAAAACTATGAGATAAGTATAGTAATACTTATCTATCTTATAGATAAAACTATTAGATTATATATTTAAGTTTTAATATAAGTATCCTAAAAGTTATAATTAATAAGTAGTTTATAGATACTTGAAGAATAACTATCTAGTTATCTTATAAGTTAGTATACTAAGTTAAGACTTTTAAAAACTAAATATTAATTAAACAGTTTTTTAATATTACTAAACTACTATAATACTACTTACTAGATATTTCAAAATATCAAAATGGTATAATTATAGGGGTTTTAAAGAACCCTTTTGCTTTATATAGAGAATATTTAACACCTAGCTAAGATTTATCAGCGTACTTAGCCGATTAGATATCTGACCCACTTTTATCAATTAACCAATTAGATATAGCTAACTTTCTATTTTAAATAGTTGATCTTTACTCTTATATCATACCTAATTGATTTAATATTAGTAGAAATATAGATTATTAATATTCTAGCGGCTACGTTTATAATAATGATATTACGAATAATTATATAAGTATATTTATACCAATATAAGCTACTTAAAAAGTAGGCTTATCTTTGGAAAAGAAAGTCAATTTAAAATTAAACCCTTACTTTCTATAAAAGAAGGCTTTTATAGAAATCACGCTTATAGTATGCAGACTACTTAGCTATATTAGATTAATTCGATATCTGATTAATTAGTTAATTACAGGCCCCATATTATACCAAACAATCAACTAGAACCAATATATCGTGCCTGATTGATCGGGTAAGTGCGCTGAGGTTGATATATTAATCTACATTATACTAACTGCTATTACTATAGTTACTTTAGGTCCTCAAATTATAATAATATCATGTTAACAGTATATAATAGTATAATATTTCTAAGCTTAGATTATCTTAACCTTTCTAACTATTAACTGATTATTATAATGGAGCTTTAATAGATATATTCTTTTGGAAGGATAAAGTACTATCTATTAAGTTACTTCTAATATATATTTAAAATATTTAGAATTATTACTAAATACCCTTCTTTTAAGTATTTGATTCTTTCTTTTTCTTTTAATCCCATACTTCTCAATCATACTAATAGCGTTTTCTATTAGTAATATTTCAAAGCTAAATTGAACTATAATTATTTTACAAATGCTAGAGAGAATAGTATAGTTACCCTTATATAATACTGGTTTATTTAAAAGAATTTGTGAAAGTAATTATAGTTCTTATAGTTATTGATAGGTTTAATAAGATTAATATATCTATGAAAGTTATGAAGATTGAATACAATGGTAAGTAGTAATTAGAAGTAGTTTGTTCTTATTATTATTATTAATAGTAGTAGTAGTAGTATTATTAATAGCTATTAATTTGAATATGTTGAAGATAGCTATTTACTTATATTGTAAAGTTGAAGAAAAAGCTAATCTATAGTCTACTACTCTCGTTTGTCTATATGACTAATATATTAAGATATACTAATAGTATTATTAATCGCAAGATAGTATAAGTCAATACTATAAGTAATACTATAATAAGTTTAATATTTTAAAACTACTACTAATATATTAAGCTATAACCTATTGAAACTATTATACAACTTATACTGAATGCTAAATTAGAACTAGATTTAAACTAAATACTATAATACTAGGTCTCCTTTATTACATTTACATATAGAAATATATATAATCTATATTATATTACCAGGTTTGTTTTCTATTATAGAGGTTTTATATTAAGTACTATATAAAGCTACCTATTAGGTAGGGGGCCGAATACATAACATACTAGAAAAATTACAAAACTTATTTAGTTATACTAGAAACATTTAGAATTATATAAATATCATCTATAGATCAGCTATACTTAGTATATTAATACTATTTATTCATAAGAGTAAGTTAAATTCTATTATATTTATATAGAGATTCTAAGTTAGCTCATATTAGTAATAGAGACGTTTTATATCAATAGTATAAAATCTTTTCTAGAGTGTAGGTAAGGTTTATTCTAGTGAATGTTAAAGTTATAGATAAAGAATTATAATAGATATTTGAATAGAATACTTATAGTTAGTAATAATTAAATATCTTGAGAGATTTGAATTCTATATAGTTATAAAAGGATAAAGGTATAATAATATGAGGTTATGATAGAAAGAGTTATTAGTTATTTAGTTTTAAAAAAGTTAATATGGGGTAGGTATACTAGTTATGGCTATAAAGGGCTTAGCCTTAGATGAACTAAAGGCTTGTTATAGTAGTTAATAGGGAGATAGAAAAGCTAAAATTATACTTTAGGGAATAATATGTCTATTAATAGTTGTAGTAGAGAACGAGCTATTAGCTCCTCCTAATATCTCTTCTATATCTTAATATACTAGAGAAAATATTGTTCCCTTTTTTATAGATGTTTCTAGATTTATAAAAAATACTTATTTATAGTTTATAATTAAATAATAAATTTATTTATATTATTTAAGTAGTAAGTTAAAAGTTTCTAAGAGTTCGATGATACTACTATTATAATACTTCATTAATCTATTCTTTTACTACTATAGTAAAAATTTAAAGTTTAATTTTTATTAAAATAGTAGTTAGGTAAAACAAATTTCTAAACTCTTCGGATATTTCTTCTAAATAATTCTCTTGTAAGATTACTATTTTACTCTTATTAAATTATACGTAAAGTATTAGGATAAAGTCTAGTATTCTTTAGTTATTTATCTTAATATTGTAGCTAATTTATAAGAAAACTTTAGTAGTATTCTTAATTAGTCTAATTTTATAATGAAACATATATAGCTATATAAACTACGAAACATAATTACATACTATATCTTAAAGTAATCTTTTAAACGTTTAAATACTTAATATATTCTGTACTTTCGTAGTAACAACACAAGCTATTTTACTTCTTTATGTATCTTTATCATAATACTTAAAATCTCTTTCAAGTAACTTCTTTTAATTCTATTATAATTATAAATGTAGCCTTACTTCAACTTTTAATATTTTGAAATACCTAAAGCTTTCTTTTTACTATTTAAACTATTGAAATAGTTTATAATAGCTTTATTAACTCTTTTTTTACTAGAGTCTAAAGCGACTTATATATATAAAACTCTTTTTTGAAACTTTCTAATATATATATAATACTACTATATCGAAATACCTCTATATATCTCTTTCAATATTAATAATATCAACTTTTCTAACTTTATAAAAATATTCTTATAATACTTTTATTATATTATGAAACTAGCTACTTTTCTTCCCTTTTTTAACTTTACTCCATTTTTACTTCTTTACTTTATTTCTATATGGATTAACTACTATATAAAATAGTATTCCTTTAATTATAATAGATTTAACTTATAGTAGTTATATCTAAAAGAATCTAGATATTTGTTTTAAAATATACTATTGTGAGAAATTGAGGAGGCTACTTGAAGGAGCCTCTAGGTACTATATAGAGGGTATATGAGGAAGTGAAAATAGCTTATATTATTACTATTGAAATATAGAATATACGGGGTATTTAAGCTTTTAAAATGTTGTTTTAAAGTGTAGCTTGAGGTTTAAATTCATAGCTTATATAGCTATATTTATTTTATTATATAGCCCCCTAGGCGTTAGATGTAGTTAATAGCTAGAAGAAGCTATTCTTAGTAGTTTATAGATATAAAAAGTATTTAAATATCTATTTTTAAATATTTAAAGTATTTAGAATATTTAAATAATTATTTTAAATAAGGACAATAGGATTCTTAAGCTTAGGTGAAAGTAATAAGGTTTTTAAGTTTTTAAATCTAGTGAAAATAATAATCCTAAATAGCTTCTACTATTTGAAAATAACTTCTCTTACTTTTTTTAAATATTTTTATAAAAAATAGGGGGATTTTAAATATAGTTTTAAAGTATCTCTAGTATTTTATAAAATACTACTACTTTCTTGTTTTACTTTGGGGATATATAGCTACTTGAAATTAATATATAGGCTTAAGAATATACTATGTAGAGTGTAATTATTAAGCTAAATAAGATTGTAAGATTTGCCTTTTAAAATGCTTCCTACCTGCTATAACCTATATATTTTATATGTTTTATCTTATTAGTAGTATAAAGGTACTATTCTAGGTATTTAATCTTAATAAGAGCTAAAGTTTAATTAAAGCTAAAGTTTAACTATTAGGTAGCTTATATCTTTTTAATATATAAAGCTTATTCTTATAATAACTTAAAAGGTATATTATAAGTAGTAATTAGTTATTAAAATATTAGCTACTTATTAAAGCTATTATAAAGGGTTAGACTTTTAATTATTCCTAAGCTATTAGAATAAACCTCTTTTAAAGTTAATTTATTTGTACTACTTTAGATATATAGCTTGAATGATATTATCTAAAATATCAACTTTATTCTATAATTTAACTAAACTAAGGTATTATATAAGCTTTTAGGTCTTCTCTATCCCCCTAGATATATTAAATAATATATAATATATCTAAAGAATAATATTTAGAATGTCTTCTGGATTTTTAGATGTGACTACTATAGGCTAAATCTATTATAACGAAAAGAATACTATTTGAATAGTAGTTAATCTAAATATAAATAGATTGGAGAAATAAGAATAAAGTAAAATTAAAAGAAGGAGGAATAATAGTTAACCTAATAGTATAATAAGAGTAAAAGTAAAAATACTATTAGGGTATTCTTAAGAAGTTGATATTATTAATATTAAAAGAGATATATAGGAGTATCTTAAGATAAGTAGTATTATATATATATATTAGAAGGATATATAGGAGCGCCTTAAGATAAGTAGTACTATATATATATCTAAAGGTATGTATAAGAATACTTTAAAATAGATAGTACTATATATATATTTAAAAGAAGGATTAAAAAGAAGTTCTTATATATATAAGTTATATTTATATTTTATAGAAACAAGTTATTAAAATTATTATTTAAATAATAAAAGGTACAAGAGGGGTTAGATATTTGAAAATACTAAAAGCTAGGCTAAACTAAACTTATAATTATGAGAAATTAAAGAAGCTACTTAAAGGAGCTTCTAAATATTATATAGAAGGTATATAAAGAAGTAAAAATAGCTTATATTATTAGTACTGAAATATAAAATATATAGAGTATTTAAACTCTTGAAATATTACTTTAGAGTATAGCTTGAGGTTTAAATTTATAGTTTATATAGTTATATCTATTTCATTATAACTATATAATATTTAATATATCTAAGAGGTGGAAAAAACATAAAAGTTTACATAGAACTTTGGTTTAATTAGTATTAGAATAGATTTAATATTTTAATATTAATTAAACTTTACATCTAAATAAGAAACTATTGGAAAAAGAAATTATTCTTCATAATCTGGAAAATGTTAAAATCTATCTTTTTATAATAGCTTTAATGAGTATTTAATAATTAAATAACTAGTTGTTATTTAAATATATACTTTCTAAATTATTAGAAGAAATAAACTTTATATATTAAAAGAAAATATAACTTACTTGATAACTAAACTTTAATTCTTATCAAACCTTAACTTCTATTAAAATTAACTATTATTTAGAATAGTATTTCTATTATTCCTAATGGGATAAAGTATATATAATATAAAGATTATAATAGTTATAAATATTTTTAAAAAGAAAGTAAATTTATTATATTTTAATATTAATAGAATAATAATACAAAAGCTAATGATTCTTCTCTTTTTATAAAGAATCTATTAAAGATTTTTAAAGTAATTCTATTAACAGTTCTCTAAGAGATTTGATAAGAAATCTTAGAAAAGTCTTATATGAAATCTTAATAACTTTTAATAAGAAGTCTTAGTAATTTCTAATTTGAAATCTTAATTAGTTCTAATAGTAAACCTTTAAGAAAACCTTATAATTTCTATTACGAAATCTCTATATAAATTTATTTGAATCTTAAGCCTTTTATAATATTCTATAATAATTACTTTTACTGAAGGTTTTCATTTTAATAATTAATTATAATAAGATAATTCTAATTATTTAAGAAGTTAAAAAAGCTTTACTTAAAAGTAGATTGATTTATTAGAAAGTAGAGAAGGGAAAGTAAATAAACTTTACTAAAATTGAGATATATAAATATAAAATATATATATTTTTATATAATTTATTATATTAATGTAATCTTAAAGATATAGTTTTATAAATATACTAAGTATAATAATTAAGCTTTAATAATTAAGTCTTCTTCTGCTTATACTTCTTTTTGATATATCTTTTTTTATTCCTAATACTTCTTCTTAAAATAATAATTAATATAACTTCTTTATGCTATTTATTATAATAATCAGAGAATTCTTCTTATATTATTCTAAGAAGAATACAAATGTCTTCATTATTAATATTCTAATTGATTTAAAAACTAATATAATTAATAATAGAGAAATAAATAAATATTATTAAATATCTTTTTAAAACACAAATGCTATTAATAATATTTATAATAGAATTATTATAGTCTATAGAATTAAACTTATTAAAGAAACGTTCTCTCTTATTGAAAATATAAAAGTCTTTCCAAACATTTCTGATTCTTAAGTATTTACTGTAGATAGATTTACAGGAGATTTATAAAGTATTTATAAGGAAAATTAGAAACACCAACTGTAAATATTTATTGTTCTTAGTAATATTAATATATAGACTAGGAAGGTATTTCATAATAATATTATCTATTAAAAAGTAGAGCTTATTCTAATAGAAACTAAGTATTATTAACTAATTTACTTAAAGAATCAGCTTGTATTTATATAGAAATTATCATAATTTGATTTACTTCAACCTTTTCCTTATCTATTAATACTTTACTAAATCTAATAATAATAAAATAATTCAATTAATTAATTAAACTAAACGCTATTATTTCTCTAAAATTATTAAAACTAAACTTAAAAATTAGAATCTAATTTACTAGGTGGAAGTTTCACAAAATATTATAAGTAGATTCATTAAACCTTACTTATTCTACTAAATTAGAATTATTCTATACCAACTATTCTTTCAGAATGTACTTAAAGGTTAAGAAATTAAAGTTACTTTTAATATCTAAAAGGATTATAAGAATAATACAAATCTCTATAATATTTAGTACTTCTTTAAATAATATATCAATATTATTCTATATAGATTTCATTATAATTCTCCTATCCTTCTACTTTTATATTAACCTTATAATAATATTTACCTATTACACTATCTTTTCAATCTTTTCTCTTTAAATATTAGTTTTAAGACTTACAAATTACTACTAACTTCTAACTTAAGAAAAAAATATTTGTAGAACTTTTTCATTCTAATTAAAAAGGATAAGAATTATAAAATTCTATATATAAGATATATATCTATTCTAAATATTTCTTATATAACTTATAATAAGATCAATTAATACTTAAGTTAATTAAATAGAAGAATATATATAATTAATATTTAAAGTAATGTTAATAAGACTATCAGATTGTAACATAGAATTCTAAAATTTAAAATACATTTCCCAACTTTTATGAAAAATAATAATTTAAATATTAAGGTTATTATAAAAGAATGCATAAAAGAAAATAAAAAAGATAAACTCAATTAACTCAAAGTTATTAATATAACTCAACCTTTCATTTAAAATAAACATAATAATCTTCTAGAATATATCAGAAAGAAATTTAATTCCTTTAAAACTTATAATCTTTCAATAATACTAAAGGTTTTGTTCATTAATATTACTCTAGATCTTGAATTCATTACTAATCAACTTGAAATATTTACTAATAAACACTTTACCACTAGAAAGTATTACCACTTCAAAATAACTAAGAAATATTAAACTTTCATCTTTCTTACTAGTAGAAAATAGATTATATTATAACTTTATATATTACTTATCTTCTAATGAATTATAATAAGTAATACTCAATATGAAGTATCAATAAACTATAATAAAGTATGAGGAAGTATAGAAAAATATAAAGAGTATTAAATTTCAAAATGCTAATAGATAAAGAAAATATCTATTTTTATTCTATATATCAATAATAGTACTTTTCTAATATTTATGATATTAGAGAAGACTTAGAAAACTTCCTATATAGTAGGATACTTTCTATTAATTTACTTCAATAAACTATTTAGAATATAGTTATTAAATAGTATTATTATTATAATAAATTATATATAAATCTATTTATTATAATCTTCTAAGGAAGGAATTATAATTTCAAACAATATTTAATTATCATTTCCTATTATCTATTCGATGATTTCAAAAACACTTTTTATTTTCAAAGCTTCTTCATCTTTTAGAGATTTCTAAATAATTATACTAATAATAATTCCTTCTTAAAATTGATTAGAAATATTTCATTTTAATCTTGTATCTATAACTCTATTTTTAGTTTTATCTAGTTATTAGCTTAAGAAAAGTATTCAATATTAGTTTAACAATAAACCTCTATTTTCTTTCAATTCTTTTAACTAATTATCTTTCCATATTTCGTTTTCCTTCAATTCTTTAATTATTTCCTCTGCTTCTATAGTATTAATATCTTTCCATATATTATAAATACTAAGTTAGCTTTTCTACTTAATAGAATATTAAACTTTCAATTATCTTCTTTTTAATCATACTATTCTCCTTTCTAAAATTCTTTCTATCTTATAATATCAAAACAAACTTTAGAATTCCTCTTTTTATATATTATTAAATTCTATAGACTCAATATATTTTACTTTTTGTTCCTAGAAGTCTTTAATAAAGTTTACTTAAGACTTAAAGAAGTGATTAAATTTGTAAAATACAAATTGTGTATTAAATCTAAATAATGAGTAAATCTTCCAATTCTCTAATACTTTAAATAACCTAATTCTTAGGGGAGATATTCTTACTAATTAGTTCCTAAATAGTTAATAGCTTTCTTTAAATTAGAAATAAATAATACTCTTAAAAGTATATACTATAAGCTTATATTTATAGTTAAAAATGATTTTTATTCGTATTTATATTTATATAATTGAAAACGATATGTTATCCTAAGTAATAATATATAAAATAGATATATTTAAATTCAAAGGTAAGTTAAGAGGGGAATTAAATTTATATCCAAATAGGATTTCTATTCGAGTCTTAGATATAGTATTTATTCAATTATTACTTAATAAAAATTATATTAATATGAAGGAATTACTTAAAGGTTTCACTAGGTTTTGAAATATAAATATATAAATTAACAATTCTACTATTTAATCTTTCTATTCTAATAATTTATTAACTTATAAATAATATACTATTAAGAAGTAGCAGTTTATATTTCAATTCTTCTATTCTAATCTCTAAAATTCTAGGAAGAATTTGAAGTTATAATTCAAAATAATTACTTTAGGAATTCCCTAGCGTTTCATATTTTGAAAGTAGAATAGATTTTATTTTCAATTAGTAGATATATATATTAGGTATCTGAAAACTAATCGTATGTTTTTAAAAAGTCTATTGATTAATATTATTAATAAACTATGTAATAAGGATTTAATAGGTTTCTATAGAAAGAGATCAAGAAATACTTCTTATAATATAATGATAAACTTTATAGTAGTAATATAAGATGGTATTAATAGATATAGAATTAACTAGAGTTCTCTTACAAATTCTATTTCGGATTTTCATAATGAACTATAGATAAAGTAGTATTTAATAAATTTTGCAATATTCTTAATTAAGAATAAGATTGAATATATTAATAATATATTATTACTTTTTTAAATTCCTTAATAATTATTAGATTTATAGAAAGCTTTAACCAATAATCTAACTATAAAAATTAGAAATATAAAGTCTTCATTATTTTAAATATTTAATTAAATAGGAATATCTAATAGAAACTTTAAAAGGTAATCTATTAGAATCTTTAAACTATTATAACTATTTATAAATCTTATTTAACTTTATATTAATAATATATAAACCTTGAAAGTGTTATAAATATTACGGTTAATTGATTTGATAAATACTTTATAACTAGTAATTAAAATAGATACTAGCTGCTTGGGCTGGAATAATTAAAATAAATAAACAAAACAATCTTTCCTAAATTTAATCTTATAGTAACAGAAAATAGGGGGAAGATCTATAAGAATATGTTAGATAAAAAGCGTTATACTTATAAAGTTATAGTATAAAAAGTATTTCAATAATAAACGTAGTATATTGAAATCTAAAAGTTAGAATAATTTACTTATCATATATTATTTATTATTATTTAGAAGGTAAATATTATCGATATAAGTTTATAGTTTATTAATATAATCTACTTATATAATAAAAGAAGCCTTAGGTTTTAGCTTATTATAATCTTCTCTTTAGACTTATTAGAAGCTTTGTATAATAAGTCTAACTAATAGAAAAGTTATATATATTATTATAATTATTACTAATCCAGCTACTTAAGTTCCTCTCTATTCCTAACTTTATTTCTACTAGTTAACTTTATCTATTCGTCATTTACCTATTACTAGCAATCTTAGATTAATCTCTAAATCAATTATAACTAGACCCTTGCTATAAAATACTAAAAAGATATATAGATTACTAATTTAATAGAAATATTCTATTTAATCCAAACCTAATAATCAACGTATTAGCCTATAGAATATTCCTTTATATAAATAGAAAGACTTATAGAATTATATAGATTAAAATAATTAATATAGAATTATATATTAATCTAAGAATATAGAAGTAGTATTATAATAATTTAGTAAATGAATATTAAAAGAATAGGTTTAAATAAAATATATACCTATAGTCTATTTTAAGAGCTCTAGTGTGATATGTATATCAATATTATATTAATCTAGTAAGTCTTATTCTATGATATTTTCTAAAGCCTTAATATTGACTTTTCTAATCTTAATATTTTATTTATTATCAAGATAATTATCTAACTAGTAATTAGCTTTATAAATACCTTTTTAGTATTTATAATGAGTCATTATTAAAAATAGATAAGGGGTAACTTATTATCTTATAGTCTTTATAAGTCTAAATTACTCCTTATATTAATAGGTTCTTATAGATATTATTATGAGGTCTAAAGTATTCACTTATAAATATATCTATTATAAAACTAAAGAACCTCCTTTCTATATTTATATGATTTATCTACTAAGGCTTACAGTAAGTTTATAATATTAAGTATTCTATTCTAAATAAATACTCTAGATTATTCTATTACTTAAGAGCTATAAGTAAACTAATTATATTAAGAATCTATTAATACTATCAGAATTTTAGTTTGAAGTAACCTAATTATATTAAGTAAAATACTTATATAAATATAGAATTATAATACATATTATACTATTTTAATACAATAGTTATTATTAAAGTCTTCTTATATCAAATTAGAATAAATAATCCTCTTTATTATCTATAAACTATAAGATTAATCTAATAGATATTATTATTACTAATAAGGTGTAATAAATAAATAATATGGTATATGGTCTGAATGTAGGTTTTTAAAAGGTATGATTTATTCAAGCTAGAGTAAAGCGTTTAAATACGTATAAATAGAGCGGTTAGACTTTATATAAGCTAGTATAGCTATATAGTAGCCTTAATACTATACTTATTCTTATATACTTTTTTAGTAGTAGAATTACTAGAGATACCTTTAAATCTTAAGTAATATGTTATTATAAATAAAATAGAGTAAATAGTATTTAAAATAATCCTTTAAACGCTTAAATAAAAGAAATTATTTATTATAATAAACCTATTATACTTTATTATATATTTAATTATCTTTATAGGTGTTAATAGCAATACTTAGCTAGCTTTTTTTAAAGTTAATAATTATATTTTATTTTAGTATACTAAAATAATCTTCTTATTATTTTTTATTACTATTTTTCTTTTTCTTTATTAATATTAATACTTTTAATAGTTACCTTTCTATACTTATAAGTAGTATATTTATTAATATAGATCCTATATATTGAATTTTAAATAGAATAATATATATTAATTATTATTAATATCTTAAGTATAAGAAAAACCTGTTGAAGTTGAAAAAGAAGTTATTAAGGTTGAAGTAGTATATAATATTACAGTTGATTTATTATTATATCTTGATTTAACCTTTTTGTTAAATAAACTTATTTTGGTTTTCACTTGGTTTATTAATAAACTTAAGGGGTTACTTTCTAATTTTAATTTAGAAGGTAGTAGAAAGGTAGATTTTAAAATTATATTAACTGTTTTTTATCTTTATTTAAGTATTAATAATAAGAACTCTTAAATTTAAAATATTTGTTTTTAATCTTTTTAGGAGGCTTGTTTTATTTAGTACTTTTTAATTCTTTTTGTTTTATATAATTTTATTAATAGTTATTATTTTCTTCTTACTCTTCTTACTATTAATATTTTTGTTAACTTTAGTAATTTTATTTATAACTAAATTATTATTAAGATTTAAGTATAAGTTGTTGAAATTAATAGTTTTTATCTATTTTCTTCTAGTTTAAATAGTAAGTATTAGTATGAAGCTGAGGTATTATATCTTAAAGCTTTTATTTATTTTTATTTTATTAAGTTTTCTAAGTTCTAAAAGTGTTTATTACTATTTTTATTATTTAAAGTTTTTAATATATTAAAGTTAAATAGTTTTATTAAAAAGTTAGTTTTTATTTTAAAGAAATCTACTACTTTTAGTAGTATGAAATGTTTTTATAGTTAGTTTAGAAAAATCTTTATTTTTAAGCTATTTTTGAAAGATAAAGAAGATAATTTAGCTAGCAACCTTTAATTAAAGATTAAGAAGAGGAGTTTGAATTTATTATAAATAAAGAAGAAGATAATGAGGATAATATTAATAAATTATTTAAACTTCTTAAGAAGTATATTAAAATAGTTCTAAAGTTTATAAAGAAATCTATTTAAATTAGAAATTAGGAGATTTTACTTAAGATAAATAACTTTAAGTATTAATTTAAGAATACTAAATATTAATTAATTAAGTTAAATAAGAAGTCTACTATAAAATAAACTCCTATAAAATCTATTCTATTCAAGAAGGGTAATTTAAATAAGATTATTAAGGAGTATAAAGATTGTTTTCTTTAGATAAAAATAATTAGTAATATTTAATTAGTTTAAACTATTCTTTATACTATTTACTATTTAAGTTTTATTTTTTTATAGAAGTTATCTTTATGTTATTAATATTAGAAGTAAAGATTTATTTTCTATTTATTATTATTAATATACGTTTAAGTTAAGAAGATATTATATTTTAGTTTCTAATAAGATTTATAAGGTATTTAAGATGTATCTTAATACTATTTAGATCTTAGATAATAATATAATAAGTAATTTAACTTGAAATTAAAATCTTAGTTTTAAATCTAATTTTTTTATAGTTAAAAAATAAGAAAGTTAGTAATATAAAGAAGTTATTCTGAATTATATTTTATTCTTAATAATAGAAAGAGTTTAAATTAGTTTTCTTTAAGAATAGAAGTATTTCTAATTCTACTACTAGAACTCTAGTTATTATATAACTTACTATTATTTAATTATTTTAAGTATTACTATTTATCTAGTTTCTTATTAGTAGGTTATTTACTTAACTTTTTAGTATTTTAGTTATTTTAACTAAATCTTCTATTAACTAAAGTTCTACTATTTAGGTAGTTTTTAGTAGTTTTAGTATTTTATTAATTAGATATAGTAGGTTCTTTCTTTCTTTTAAATAAGTTTAATATTAGCTTTTTGTAGGGGATATAATTAATTCTTTATATTCTTTTAAGTTAATTTATATATATTAATTACTACTTCTTACCTATTTATTTAAATTTCTAAGTTTAAATAGTTTATTTTAAATTAGATATAAGTTTAAATAGAGAGTTTTATTTTTTATAAATAATTTAAAAACTTTTACTCATTTTTAGCTTTCTATATAAATATAGTTAAAACTTTTTATTAAATAGTAAAACTTTAGGAATTTAGATTATATATATATATATATTATTTAAATAGTTAGAAATAGTTCTAAGAGGTTTATTAGTCTATTTTCATTAGTTTTAGGAGTATTATATATAAATTTATAAAGTTAGGAAGTATTTTAGATTATTTAAACTTTATTTGAGTTAAATCCTTTATAAGTTTATCTATTAGTATTAGATTTATAAATATATAGATAATTTTAAACTTATTATTTAAGTATTCTTAATATAGTTATATTTATTAAATATCTATATATTATAGTTTAATAGATAGGTACTTATTATTTGAAGTTCTTAGATTAATAGTTTAATAATTATTACAATAGACTTTTTAAATATCTTTAAGGTTAAGTTTAATATTTTAAAATAGTTTTTTTAGTATTATAGTTTTCTTTAAAATATATTTAAAGCTAAGAAGTTCTATTTTAATTAATAATATTATAATAATATTTTATTAAGTAGTTTTTTATTAGATTAATTTTTTAAATAAAAAGAAAATATAATTATAATTTAATCTTTAAGAGTCTTTATAATTTATAAAAAAAGTATTTCTAGTAATTAGGAATATTTAAAATATTTTATTAATACTTCTTAAGTTTCTAAATTATAGTACTAAGAAT
>QAPG01000583.1:0-17597 GCA_004366825.1 Colletotrichum spinosum
ACAAGTAGGATTTATAATAAAGTTA
The DNA here is from genome assembly GCA_004366825.1 of Colletotrichum spinosum. Taxonomy (NCBI): domain Eukaryota; kingdom Fungi; phylum Ascomycota; class Sordariomycetes; order Glomerellales; family Glomerellaceae; genus Colletotrichum; species Colletotrichum spinosum. Next base: position 26 of record QAPG01000583.1, read on the forward strand.
AAGTTAATATTTATAATTAATAGGTTCTTTATTTTTAATAGAAGTATAATAACTTTTAAAAATGATAGTAATATAATTTGTATTTAATAAAGCTAGAATAAGAAGATTAGACTTATTAATTATACTTCTAGTAAAATAAAATTAGTATATATTAAATGGTAAGTATAAGAAGTATATATAGCTTCTATATATTAACTAGAAGTATATTTTAACTTTTCTATTATAGTTTAATATTAACATTTAATAGAGAAAGATATATTAAGAGACTTAAGAAATACTTTATATAATCAATAGATAATTTAAAATAAAACTTAATATTTATCCTCATTAATATTAAGAAGATAAAATTCTATTTTCTTATTAATAGATCTTTTATTAATAATAAAAACATAATATCTTAATTAGGATTTATTATTATCTTAAGGATAAAAAGAAGTAATTAGAATAATAACACTTTTAAATTTAAAAGTAATATTATCTATTTCTCTTCTATTGAGTTAAAAAGAGTTATATAAAGTATACTAGTTTCTAAAGTTTATAATATAACTATAAGAATTAATGTAAAATATATAATTTCTATTACTTTTAGGTAAATAATTGAATATTTAGAAATATTAATAATACTAATAGTAGTTTATACTAATTCTTATTCTTTTTATATATACATTTTTAAATTAGGTATTATTAAAAAGAAATACTTTATAATTAATATTATAGTATTCTAATAATTATATAAATAAAAAGAGATGTTTAAGATCTATTAGATTAATAATAAAGATAGTTTTATAAATAGTATAATTAAGAAATCTAACAATTAAGCTTTTAAAGAATTTATAATAATAAATTAAATAATAATATAGATAGAGGGATAGATTATAAGAGCTATTAATAGTAATAAGAAGAATAGATAAAAGTAAAAGGAGAGTATATAAGATAATAAAAAGAAAGTAATAGAAAGAGAGGAAGGTATACTATAGTAAGAGCTTAAAGTATTTAATATAATATTAAATAAAAGGCGTATTTCTATAGAGAAATACTATTTATAGTGTTTCTTGCGGTTTTTAGTATAATTAAAAGGATTTATGCAACTAGAGGCGACTTTATACTACTTTTGCGTTTTACGCTACTTTTGCGTTTTACGCTACTTTTAAATTTTATATACTTTAGCTATAAAAAAGAGTATTGCTAGTATCAGGCTAAATATAGTACTAAAGTAGCTAAAACTATAGTAATAAGTAATTAAATAGTCGACTTACTTATTTAGATTAATAAGATTAAAAGAATTATTATATAGATTTATCCTTATAGTATATAATCTATATATATATATTATAACCTAAGTATAAATATTACAAATAGAGACAACTAGTTACATACTATTTACGTAATCGATCGATTACAACATTTACTAGTTGTAAACTAATATATATATTAATATACTTAGCCTTTTTATTGAATTAAGCATTTGTACTAAGTCTCTTAGCTAATGAATTATCTATAAAGATAATTAGCTTATTAATAGCTTTGAATTTTAAGTTTTATTAATAAACCTATAGTTATTATATAAGATAATAGTTTTTCGCTAGTATTTACTAGGATTATATACTTAGGTTTATAAAAAAATAAAACTATCTTTCTTTATTTAGTTAAACTATTATTTATATGGCTATTAGAATCTAGGTAAAATATGCAAGCTAAAGTAGATTTTCTATTATTCATATCTCTAGTTTAATCGAAGTCTATCAATTTAAATACACTAAAGAGATTAATATTATTATAATTATAAATTAATTTGTAATTAAGATTCTTTTCTAACTAATCTTATGTCTCATTAAAGTAATAAAATACTTTAGAAAGATTTAAAGAACGTTAAGAATATGTAATAATAGCTAGAGTAATATCTATTTTAGGTTTTAAGGTTAAGTATAATTGAACTTTCACTTCTTTGTAATATTCTAATATTTCTGCTTTTAAAATATTATCTTTATTAATAAGAGTTTGGCTTTATTATCGATCAGAATATTAAACCTATACATATCTTTTGTATCAAATATAATGAGAAGTTGATTCATATCTTTAGACTAATTTCATTGTATATTCTTACTCTTCTGATCAATAATTAAATTGATATATAAGAATGTATTAAGCTTTCCTAGATCTTAGATTCTAATATTCTTCTTAGATTACTATAACCTTACTTTAAAGTAGTAGAAACATTGATTCTTAATAGTATAGAATTCATATAATATATAAAAATAGCTAAATATCTACTTTCTTTCATAGTAATATTAAATTCTAATAGTCTTTTATTATAGAGAAAGACTTTTAAACAAACGTTATATAACATAGATCTAAGATATAAATATTATAATCTAGAACTCTCTTTTGATCTATATGAACCTTTATTTACTTAATAAACAGAAAAACTAATTTTTATAGCTAATACTATAGATCTAATCTTTAGAACACTTATTTTAGATATAACTAGTAAGTAATTGAATATATTTTCTTATCTACTTTTATATATATTAATATAGTAATAACACTATATAAAATTAAAATCTAGGTATAATAAATAGATAAAATAAGTATATATCTATAATCTTCAAACCAAGAAGTAATACTAAAGCTTTCTATATAATTAATATTAAAGTATTGGTTGAAACTTCAAGTAACTTACGTAGGTTTATATAAAGGATTACTAGGACTTGAATTATTGCGTTTTGCTTGATAAATCTATTTACACTTTAATATACTAATATTATTCTTTTTAAGGAAAGAAACATTGAATATTAATATAATAGTCTAAAGTCTTACAAATTCTATAGACTTAACTTCTTTATTTATATTCTAAATCTCATTATAAGTAATCTTTAAATCTATAACCTTTAAAAGAAATAGTTAACTTATCCAGAATATTAACGACTGATATATACTAAATAGTATACAAATTTCTATGCTTATTGATAAACAAATATATATGATAACTATATATATTATAATTCGTATTAAAAACTGGAGAAAGATAAGTTTGACTTATAAACAATGTATTTTCTTTATAAAAATACTATATATGGTTCTTTTCAACTTCTAGATTTTAAAGAAAAATCTCTGAAGATATAATAGATTTCTTCAAGCTTTTAATATTATACATAATCCTATTACGATAAATCATAAGATACCTATTCAATCTTTTATTAAGAAAAGAATCCAAATTACTATTACGATTATTAACTTTATGAGGAAAAAAGAATAAGTAGTATTTTTGTAGAATTATAAACTTTATTAAACTTAATGATAATTAAATTTTAAGAGCTAGTATGAATTAACATCATAAGTATTACTCTGCTAAGTTTAATACTTCAAAGCTACTACTTTACAGACTATTATAAGGCTTATACTAGCTTCTAAGTTAGGACCAAGTCTGAACTAATAACTATACTACTAGGCCTTTTTAACTATATTTATCTATAGAAATATATATAAACTATAGTATATAATATATTACATATTCAGCCCCATACTTAGTGGGTAACCTTATATGCTATTTAATATAAAATCTCTATAAAGAAAGCCTTAATAATATCTTATAGCTGATATATATCTCTACAAATAAATATAGTAAAACAAACCTAGTAGTATAGTATTTAGTGCAAACCTAGTTCTAATTTAGAAATATATAGGTAATATAAAGTAATAGAATGACAACTTGATATATAAACTTATTATTATAAGCTACATAATAGTCTCAGTAGGTTATAGCTTAATATATTAATAGTTACTTTAAAGTATTAAACTTATTATAGTAATACTTATAATATTAATCTATACTAGCTGGCTATTAATAATACTATTAGTATATCTTAATAATACTATTCTTATAGATAAAAGAGAGTAATAGACTATAGACTAACTTTTTCTTTATCTTTTAATATATCTAAGTTAATAGCTATTTATAATCATACTATTACTAATAATAATAATAATAATAATAAGAATGTAGACTATTCCTAATTACTACTTACTATTATATTTAACCCTTATAACCCTAATATAATATTAATCTTATTAAAGCTATTAATAATTTCTAAGACTATAGCTAATTTTATAAAAGTTTCAATAGGCTAATATTCTAAAATAATGACTTTACTACTTTCTTTAGTCTTCTTAAGATAGTTATAGTTAAATTAAATTTCAAAATATTATCAGTAGATAAGACTTTTAGTATAACTAAGAAGTATAAGATTAAAAGAATAAAAAAGAATCTAATATTTAAAAATAGAGTATTTAGTAATAATTCTAAATACTTAAAATATATATTAGAAGTAGTTTATTAGATATTACTTTGTCTTTCTGAAAAGGTATATATATTAAAATCTATTATAGTTATTAGCTAATAGCTAGGAAGGCTTAAAATAGTATTATTAGGTAAGATAACTTAAGGTTATAAATATTATATTATATACTATTTGGTTGTATTGAAGGCCTTTAATCTATTTAAAGACACATACTTCTTAAGACCCTTTAAAGGAAGCTTTACCTAATAGTTAACTCTTACCTTATAACCCCTATAGATACTACTAGTACTAAGGAATTATTTAAATAGAAGAAACCTCAAGTAGTAAATACGGTTAGTTAATATAATATTTAACAAATAGGGAAGATATAGGCTTATCTATTATAATTACTCTATAAAAGATTATAGTTATATAATATTAATATTAGCTAGCTAGTAGCAACTATTACTAGCTATTAATAATTACTAGTTATTAATAGCTACTAGTAGGAGCTAATAACTAGTAGTAGTTACTATATAGTTTATATAATTAGAAGGTATATAGCTACTAGTTATATTTATCTACTGTAGGATTTAAACCTACTATTCTTACTATAACAATAAGAGCTAGCTAGATATTAAACTACTATATCAAGTAGGTATATTATATACTATTAGTATAATATTATTACATTTTTAAGACTTAAAGTAACTATAGTTATCATAATTAGTATATAGTGAATTAGAGTATACATTTTAACTAGATACTAAATATTTTCTATATAAAGCGAAAGGCTTAAGCTATAATATATATAACTAAGTATTTTCCTATTATAGAAATTAGTTACTAAGTATTATATAAGGCTACCTATTAAGTAGAGGTTACATATAAAAAACTTTATTAAAGTTTAAGAAGGATTATTAGAATTAGATTAATTAGATTAATTCCCTTTATTAAATTAAGTAAATTTAATAATAATAGTATTATTAGAAATAGAAAAGTTTTCTTTTTATTAAGAATTGAATAGGTTTTCAGAAATATTTATATTTCTAGACTAAATAATACTATGAGATTAAAATTCCCAAATCAATAGGTATTATAGTTATAAGTAATTAAAGTATTTCTTTAGCCTCAAATGAAATTTCCTAGAATATATTTTCTTAATCTTATAGTAATAGATACTACTTTATATGTTTGTATTATTAATACTAAACTTCTTTATACTATTTGACTTATATAAAGTCTTAAACTTAATAGAAGAATAAAGTATTCTGTTATAAATATAGATAGAGACTAATGTAGTTGTGCTTTAAAGATATAAAAGTAAATAGAGTTAATAGAAAAGGGGCTAATTCTATCAAACATCATTCTTAAAGGTTTTTTAATTAAACTATTAAGCTTATAAGTATAACGTAATCCTATATCATAATGATACTATTATTAAGTTAAGCTATTCTTATTCTATTATCAAAAAGTCTAAAGCTACTATTTGTATTCACTTTTCTAATTCTCTGATTACTATTGTTATTATTGATTATATTAATAAACTCTCTAAAGGTTAAGATAATTTCTTTCAACTGTTCATTCTATAAAGCCTTTCTCTAGTTAAATCTACTATACCTATCAAAACTAAGATGAAATATCTAAAGTAGTTATCAGTCTCTAGTAAATAGAATCTATATAAATCTAAATCAATATAATTAAGATATATAAATCTCTTAAAAATATTTAAACTTCTATTATTTTCTTTAATAAGCTTACTATGAAGATAAATCTTATAAATAAGTAGTTTATGACTTTTAGAATATTTATAATTAATATTATTTATTATATTCCTAATTAACTTAATAATATTATTAGTATAACCTATTCTCTTATATTGCAATTTCAAATTACTAATATTCATCATATCAGTATAGAGAGCTAAATACTTAGATTAAATAGGAATTCTAAACTTATAGAAATTATTATTTTAACTCTTATAAATAAGACTTTATCTATTTTAATATTATATAATATAGATTTATTATAAAATAAAGTTTCCATTGGATTAAATCTGGACTAATGTAGTAGATTTCTATCTAATTATTATATATAATAAATATTTTGTAAAAGATATTTTAAACTATTCAAGATAAACTTTAAATTACTCTTTATAATTGATATGATTTCTCTAATTCTTTCCTATTTGATAAAAAAGAAGTCTAGGTTTTTCTAATTAAATAAATATAATTTTAACTATATAAATAGTAAACTTAGTATTAACTAAGAGTAAAATAGTTTTAATCTATTTGATAGAACTCTTATTTTACTAAGGTTTCTGAGAAATTAAGGTATTTAGAATCTCTTTAGTAATACTTTTCTCAGAGAAAGTTGAATTTGAATTATGTTTTTAAATTTGATAGTTTCTCCTTCCTTATTTTCGTATTAGAATCAAATTATATAAAATCTTTAGTTATATTACTAGAGACCTCTTGAATTATTTTCTTTCTAGCGAAAATCATATTAATTACTCTCATTTATTAGTCTTATCTTTTTTCTTTGTCTTCTTTTTAAAAGAATTAGAAATATTCTTATTAATTTAAGATTCTACTTAAATCATAGTTTTGTTTGAAATAAAAACTAAAATAATTATCTTTGTTATAATTTGGCCTTTTATAATAATTATAAAAGATACTCTTCTATTTCTTCGAAGATATTTCAATAATCCTAGGAAAAGACTATTTGATAATCTTGTTTTTAAAGTTTCTCTTAATTATAAAACTAACTAAAGAATTCTAAATTCTCCTTTTAAATTTATTCAATAGATTAGAGAATAAGGAATCTAATTCATAAGAATCTTTATTAGATCTTAAACTTTAAATAATCGAAATAGTAAAACTTTTATAATCTCTATCTAGACTATTTGAGATATAGATTATAATAATTTAGTTTAATGATTGAACTTAATTAAAAGACAGATTACTAATAAATTCCTTCGTTTTATCAAGATATTCCTCTATAGATTTCAAGTTATAAAGAATAGTGTGAAAAGACTCTTTATAAATAAGACGTCTATTAGAAAAAGTACTTAGTTTGAAAAGCTTCTTAAAATGACTAATTATATGAAGAATATTAGTATTACTTTTGATTATTTAAACCTTTCGTTTTATATAGAGAATATTCAGCACCCAGCTAGGACTTATACTTTAACTCACCCCATACTAATTACTATAGTTACTGTTATTTTAAATCTTTAAATTGTAATAATATTATGCTAATAGTATATAATAGTATGATATTTATAACTTTAAATTATTTTATTTGATAATATTGTTTTAGGTCTTTCTAACTATTAGCTAGTAACTATAATGGATTTTAATATATATATTTCTAAATAGTATCTGATAAGCTATTTCTAATATATACGTAAGGTATTTAGAGGTATTATTAAATATCTTACTTTTAAGTATTAGATTTCTTTTTATTCTTTCAATCTCATACTTCTTAGCTATACTAATAGCTTTATTTATTATTAATATTTCAAAGTTAAATTTCTTTATAGGTATCGTAAGAAGGCTAGAAAGACTACTAAAGTTACTTATATATAATATTCACTTTTTAGGCTTTTATGAAAGTAGCTAAAGTCTTCATATTTATTAATAGTTTTAATAAGATTAATATTTATATTAAAGTTATAAGAGTTAAATATAATAATAAGTAGTAGTTAGGAGTAATCTATGTGCTTATCATTATTATTAATCCTATTAGTAGTGATATTACTACAGATAGCTATTAATTTATATTCTAAAGATATAGAGAGAGCTAATTTCAGTCTACTACTCTCTCTTATCTATAAGTGTAGTATTATTAGAATATATTAGGAGTATTTTAATATAAGTTAATATTATAAGTATTATTATAATAAGTTTAATACTTTAAAGCTATTATTATAAAGACTATTATATAGTGTATATTAGTAAGTTTATATATCTAGTTATCACTCTATTATCTTATATTACCTACTTCTAAATTAGAATTAGATTTAAACCAAATACAATACTACTGGATTCTTTTTATTATATTTACCTATAGGAATATATATAAGCTATAGTATATTACTAAAATTCTTTTTTATTATAGAGACCTAATATTAAGCGTTATATAAGGCTACCTATAAGATAGGGAGCTGAATATATAATGTATCATCTTTGATTATTGTTAAAGGATTATTTTTATCACTTAGATATATATAGTTGAAAATCTGACTATCTTATTAGCATTAGTTTTAGTCGTAAATTTAATTAAATCTATAAAGATAGTTTTGATAAACTGTTTTATAAATAGACTAAGTAATATAGGTCTAAGTTTCTTTTAGTCTAAAAATAGAATATAACTAAGATTTAAATATAGTCTTCAATAGTAAATTAAAAAGATGAAACAATTATTTGATAAAGAATTAATCTAAATTCTGAAGTATAATTAAGATATTGAGAATCTAATTCTAGTAGGCTATTGTGAAATAAAGAATTAATAATAGTATATTTTTAAATTTGATTAAATAATTATTATATTTATAACTGATAATAATCTAGGATTCAAATCTTATAAGAAATATTCTTTTATAAATATCGAAGGTAACCTGGATTTCTCATGTAGAAGAATCTTAGAAGACTTAGGAATTGACTAATAAAACGTCTTAGTAGATTTAAAGTTTAATTTATAGAAGGTTCGATAGGTTTGAACTATAAGAGACCTTTAGTCTTTATTATTTAACTATTTTCCTTATGAGTCTAATAGTCGACTTAATATTCTAATTAGTATAAGCTTTTTGGAGATTTATCTAGTATTGTATAAATTGATTAGTAAGAAGGATTAATGACTTAATTGAGATAGATTTCAAAAGAGTAAGTTATAAGGCTTTATAGAAATAGTTAAGGGAATTTCTATATATATAGATAAGTAAAAGTAAGCTTAAGGCTAATTGGCATAGTTCCTAATATAATTTGAATAAAAATAGAAAAAGATATAGAAATCAATATTAATACTAAATATAGAAAGAGATATAGTATAAGGAAAGAAACCAATATATAGCTAGATGTATTTAGTAGATTAGTAATAAATAATTGGTAAATAGTTATTAAGAATTCATAATTCTTAATTCTTAAAGAATAAGCTATTTGGAGTAATATTTAAAAGTAATACTCATATTAATTAAATAGTAATAATGATATAATGTTTGGATTTTATAAGGAATAGAGAACTTTGTAGTATTAATATCTGAATAGAATTTATTTTTAGAAAGGTTAACTTTATATTAATTCCGAGCTTTCAGTTCTGTTATCCTTGGGTAATTAAATTACTGAATAACTTAGGATGATAATTTAATCAATTTAGAGTATATTTAATATATATAGTATAATTCTAGTTTTAATAACTAACTTTATATAATAAATAGAAAGCATAGGGTTATAAGAATAATGAAGAATATTTAAACTTTCATGTATCTAACATAGGTTATTAGAACGAATATAAGTAAGAGTTAAATAGTTAGAACTCTAATAATAATAATTATAAAGAAGACTATTACTTTATTAGAATAGACTTTAATAAGATTATTCTAAATATTATAGTTAATAAGTAGTTTATAGATATTTGAAAGAATATTACTTAATTGTTAGAAGCTAGCTATAAGAGATGCTTTAATAGTATCTTAATAGTGTTATAATCAACTTAAAGAGTTTATACTTAAAGTGAAAGCTTTCTTTTTAGATTATAAGAATAATAGTTATATAGAGGTTCAATAATAATATTCTATATAAACTGTGAGGTTTAGGTTTATAATATATATTTTACTATTCTTTTACTTTATTAATCTAATAATAATTAATACTAATAGATCTAATAATAGATTAGTAATCTTTAGTCTCTTCAATTAGTTTAATTAATTAGATAAATCTATTTAAAATCTCTTTCCTAAGTATAACTAATATTCAATGGTCTTACTAATAAGACAGTTTTAATATGATTAATATTAGATAGTTTTACTAATACGAAAATTCATATTATATTTATACTAAGTAATTCTATACTATACTCTTCTTTTTATCAATTTATAAGAAGCTTTTTTCTTTTTTCTTTATATAGCTTTACCTTCTTTTCTTTAGAATTATTTTATTTTCCATTCTATAATTATTATAATACTGCTATTTCGCTATTCTTCTACTTATACTTCTTCTTTTCGTATTTGTTCTATTATTATATCTACTACTGCTGCTGCTAGTTCTAGACTTCTTAATAATAATAAGGAGGAGGAGTAGGATAATAGTAAGGAGGACGAGAAATATTAGGAATATAAGGGGGGTTAAGATAGTACTAATCTTTTTATTTAATTTATTAATTTAATACCTAAAGAGTAAGTTTGATAATAATTTATATATATCTCCTAGGGGCTATTATACCATTTAGTTCATAACTTATATAGCTTTCTATTATTAATAAATTAAGATTAATCTATTTTTCTCTTTGATATCTTTATATTATAATTTGAATTATAATATAGTTTCACTATTAAAAAAACTCTTTACGAACTTTTATATGAAAATATTATAATATTTCTATTTAATTAGTATATTATAATTGTATCTTTATTTTAAGGTATTCTTTATTATTAATATCTCTTTAACTTTATATTATTCTTAAGTGTTACTATCCTCTCTAATGAATTTTAAAATAAAGTTAGAATATATATCTATATATTGTTAGAATAGTCATAAGCTATCTTCTATCTATTTAATAAGATTAATATAATATATTAAGTAGATAGTTATAGGAATATGTAATATGATACTTAGTAGATTTAACATAGTAATAACTTAATATTTAGAAGTTATTTAGTCTGGTTTTTTATTTATTTAGTTAATCTTAATATGATGTAGTAATAATTATAGTTTATCCGAATTTAGAATGTCTTAGTTACTTATTGTATTCTATTAGTATTTATTTTATTATATTACCATATATATACTATTACTATATAGGTTATAGTAGTATTATTCATAAGGTAAGATAAGAATATTAAGATCTATTTCAAATAGAATAAGTAATTTATCTTATTATTTGAAAGTGTAAAGTATATATAATATTAAACCTATTTAGAAGTCTATTTAGACTAATTCTAATGACTAAAATGTTTTTATTATTTAATAATAGTTAGTATATAGTAATATAATCTAGTCAGTTTTATTATAAGAAAGTAATATATACTTATAGGAATACTTAAACTTTAGGTATTATCTTTTCTATTTTATTATTTATTTCAAAGTAGAATAATATTAATAATAGTAATTAAATCCTTATTAATTAATATAATATTAGTTAAAGAATATTAATTTAATCTGAGTTATAATTAGTAGTAACAATATAGGAAAGTTATAAAACTACTATTAGGTATTTTAGAATGTCTTATATAAGCTTTAGTAGTTATAGATATTATAACTTCTAGTTAGATATATTTAGATACTTAATCTATAATTATCATTAGGAGCCTTATGTTTCTTTATATAATTGATATTAGTTTTATTGCAAAGTTAATAGAAATCTATAATTTAACTTTCTTAGGAATTAGTAGGGGTTATAATAAGCTTTAGTAATATCTATAGGCTTCATATAAATACTAATAGATATTATATATTTAGATAAACTATTTAATATCTTTTAATATACTATTTTCATATTAGTTTTATAAGAGTGTTATATATTTTAAATTAATATTAAAGTAGTTTAAAATTAGTGAATTATAAATTCTTTAGAAGACTATAGTAATCAATAGTTTATATTTAGGGATTTAGATCTAGTTTCAGTATGATAAAATCTTATTCTTTTTTATTATATAATAAGCTATTTATATGTATTATAAAGTCTTTGATAAGAATGTTCTAATCATCTAGTAGAAAGATTCTAAGTAAACTCTATATATTAGTATTATTATAATGTTTTAATATCATAATATTAATAGTATAATATTTTACAATAAAATATATTTACTTGGTAATTTATTAGTAGTATACTAGTAGGTAATTTCTATTTATATAGTTCTTTCTTAGCATCTCTTTATCTATATAATATAAATTAGAAATATTAAGGAAAGTTTATGTTTTTCTTTTAAGTTAATCGGAAGAAATTAAAAGACTTATATTAGGAGTTTTAATTCTATCATATTATCTTAACTTTATTAGAAAGAAGTATTAAAGTATTTTATAAAGTAATTTAAATAGTATTTGAAAATAAGACTAGACTTTAATAAACTTTCTACTCATTTAGCTTAGTATTTTAAAATAGATCTAGGATTTCTAAAATATTCTAAAGTTTTATAATTAGATAGGATAATAAATAGTTTTATTATATCTTATAATTCTATGAATTATACTTTTAGATATAATATAACTATTCGTAGTTTATTACTATAAATAGTTTAATTTTATTAATTTAAAATACGTCTAGCTAAATAATAAATAATTAGTTATAATATATTATCTATATCTTCTTATAAGAAGTAACTACTTAATATTACTCCTAAGTAATCTATTTGTATACCTATATATTATTCTAGATCTTGAAATCAGCTATTTATATTAAAAAAGGACTTTATATTAGCAGAAAACGTTATATAGATAAAGTCTAAAAGATTGCTATAAATAGACTTTATACCTAAGATTCTATATGAAATCTTTCAATCTTTTAGTAGTATAGATAACTGCTAATATAAGCTGTTGAAAAAACTGTATTTTGGTATACTCTATGTAGTTGTCCCTAGACTTTTGAACCCCGCTGTAATAATAGTATTTATACTAATGCTGGCTTATAACTAGTTAAAACAGTAATGAAATTACCTGTTGTTGTAGATGTATATTTATACTTTGAAATATTATTATTACTATTTTAGATATATTAAGATGTATAGTAATTATTTAAAAAGTAATAAAAGAGGTATATAAGATTTATATATAATATAAAGTTTCAAATACCTTAAGTATATATAATAACCTTTTTATTATATTTGTCTATAAATTGTTATTATAGTTAAATATATATATTTATTAAGAGTATTAAAATTATATTTAATCTTTGCGGCTTAATTTAACTAATAATAAAATATATATTATAGAAATAGAAAATAAATTTGATATTTTTTTAATAATAGTACCTAAGTTATATTCGTAACCTTAAGTTAAAGAAAGTAATAGCTAGAATTTATATAATAGTAAAACTAAGAAATAAACTCTATTAGAAGAAGTAATTATAGTAATAATATCTATTAAGAATAATACGCTTAAGTAGTAGAGTTTGTACTAGATAAACCTCAGGCGCTAGCGTTATCTCTATAGGCTTTACCCTACTTAAACTACTTAAAAAAAAGCCTCGTATAATATATATAGCTATATTTAGTTATATAGAATATACATAAGATTTTACCCCCTAATTATATATAATAATTAAGAGTCTTATAATACTAAAGAGCTATTAGGTTAAATATATATATTATAATTATTTAATATATTTTAAATATTAAGATATCTACTAAAAACACATTTCTATTAATCTTGAAAAAAGCGAATTAGTAATTTATTTAATATAATACTTTTTAAGTAGAAGCTAAAGCTTTCAACTTATAAGATTATTTTAACCTTAAGGTAACTACTTATTAAAGCTTTTTTTTAAAACCTCCTTAAGAGCCCCTCTTAAGTAACTTTCTGAAAACTAAGAGGTATTAATAAGCTTTTAAAATATTTAAATTAGGTATTCTTAAGGGTTTTATTCCTATAGGGGTAACTTATAAGGAGGATTAATAACTCTTAATAGATATTACTTTAGAAGTTTATATAAGTAATATCATAAATCTTATAGAAAAAAGCCTAAAGGCTTATATAGCTTTCTATAATTTCTATACTTTAAAAACTTAAAGGTATTAAAATAAATATTTAAACTAATCCTATATAATAACTTAGATCTTTAAATATATAAGTAAGGTATTCTAATATTAGTATTATAGTATAGAAGAAGATATAGTAATATAAACTACTAAGTTTTATAACTACTTTAGTATTATAGATAACTTATATTTCTAAAATACTATTTTAATATATTATAAAATACTTTAGTCTTTTAAATTTAAATATTTTATTATAAGAATAGTAATTAAAATATAGTTTTAGAAGTAATAAGACGTTATATATAAAATTTAAGTAGTTAGTTATATTCTTTTAATTACTAAAGCGCTTTAGGTTAATAACTTTATATTTTTACTAGTTTTCTTATTAATTAAATCCTATATATAAAGCTATATATTTATAATTTATAGCTATATGGATTTTATACTTCTAAATAAGATTATTTTAATTATTATGGAAGTAATTTAACATCTCCTTAAGGCTTTCTTATATAATAAGATTAATTAGGGTATTTTTAATACTTTAGTAGGAACTTTAGTTACTATATTAAACACTTCAAATAATAAGAGATATTTTTAGAGTTTAAATAAACCTTAATACTTTCTAAAATATAGTTTGAATTACCCTTAAGTATATTATTATTATATATACCCTTAGTTAGCTTATAAGGATTAAGTTTTAAATACTTTAATTAAAAAGTGGATTAAGTAGTTACTTATTTTAGATCTAGACTTCTTAAAAGAAATTTAAAGCTTTAGATAATAATAATTATATAGCTAGCCTTCTAGTTAAAATAGTTATAATACTACGTAGTAAATATATTATAAAAAAGGATTTTAGTAGTATTCTCTGTAAGATTTTTTTATCTTTAATTCAAACGTTTTAATTTATATTTTTTAAGATATAAAGCATTTTATAACTTTTTAAAAAGCTTTTTTAGGATATTATATTTAGTATAATATAAAGCTTATACCTATTAAAAGCTATAGGGATACTAAGATCTTTATTATAATTAGTAAAAATAGGAAAATTAAGTTATATTTATATAATATTACCTTTTATATTACCTTAACTATAAACCTTATCTCTTTTTAATAGTTATAAAAGTAAGATTACTAGTAGGATATTAGGCTAAACTACTTATTTTAATTATAGAAAAGTAATTATTCTGAAATTATAGCTATTAGTATTTAATGTAGCTGGTAAGGTTTTAAATACTATATATTTTATAAGAAATTAACTATTTTAGTAGTATAATTAATATAGTATAAGTTTTCTCCTAGATATTATTATTACTAGTAATATATTATAGATACTATTTGAAGATTTCTAAAACATAATAAATAGTTCTAGTACTAGTAACCAGGATATCCTAATAGAAAGCCTTTTAACTATTTCATCTTAGATATATAAAGTATTTAGATTACTAATAGCTACTTGAAGTATAATAATTACTAGCTTATTTAGGAGGTATATAAAGCTTATAGTATTAGTAAGGTAAAATATAAAATCTACTATATAAAATATAAGAGTATTTTATATACTATCTTTAAGGAGTATATTACTTTTAACTTCTATTCTTATTATTAAAGTTATAGTAATTATACTTTAATTTTAATATTTATAAATAGAATTACTAATTACTCTTAGGATTTTTATCTTATTAATTATACTAAAGCTATTATTATAGGGGTATTTAAGAATTTTATTATTTTCTTCAAGTATTAATATAATATTAATATTAAGGTTTTTAAATATAATAATAAGGTTTCTAGATATAAAAGTCTAAAGTATAGTTTAACTTCTTAAGGTATATGCCTTAAGCTTTCTGCTTTATATATTTAGAATTAAAATAGAAGTACTAAATATATTAAAGTAGTTATTAAGATACGTATAAAAACTATAAGATATAGGAGTAAATTACTTTATAAACTCTAGCTTGAGATTTTATAGGTAGTAGTATTTCTTTATAATTAGATACTAATATGGTTTCTAAACTAGTAAATACTATACTAGAAGCTTTATAAGACTACTTAAAGGGATGATACTATAAAGCTAGACTTAGCCTACTTCTATACTTATAGTTATAAATACTTTATTCTTACTATAGATATAAAATTTAAGTGTAATTAGTTAGTATGTTTCAAGAGGTGTGTTTTTATTAGCTTTTTAGTTAGCTATACTTCAACTAATTAATATTAGGTATAGAACCTAATTCAAAATAAAATTATAATAACTTGTAATATCTTTTTTAATAAAACTTTCTTTTTTAATAGAAATCTGGCTTCTTTATAAGATAACTTTAAATAGTTTAATTCTAATAAAATTTCTTATTAGTTATACGTGTAATTAATTATAATAGAGTTGCTTAAAGTTAGTTCTATTATTTATTTAAATTTAAATAAAGAACCTAATAAGATAGTTAATATAATAAGAGGTAGTTATAGTAGTTTGAAGTCTTATGTTCATATAATAGTTGCTCTTAAGTTTTATAAAGTACCTTTTGAAATTATGAAATTTATATTAATAATTCTTCTAGAGTTACTTATTATATTCTTTTATAATTTTATTTATATAAATAAGACTATAGGGGGGTAAGGAGTTTAGGTACTTCTAGAGAAAGTTAAATATAAAAGATAGATAAAATACTATACTAGAGTTGTTAGGAGATTTTTATTTAAAACTATCTTTTTAGCTAATGCTTTTTAGTTGTTTTAAGATGTTTTAAGATACTTCTATTTATAGTTATAGCGTTATATAAATAGTTAACTAGAAGGGGTCCTAGAAGTTTAATCTTCTTAAGGATTCTAAAATATAGATATTAGGATTTTTAATAATGAATTTTAGCTATAGGGTAAATTAAATATTAGAAAATACTTAAGGTGTAAAAGAATAGAAGTTTTTATTCTAAAGGTTTTATAATAGAAGCTATTATTATTTTTTATATCTTACTTAGTAGTACTTATTTATCTATATATTAAAACTATAGTAGTAGTTAAAAGGGTTTATTTTAAGAATTATATTAAATTATACTTCTAGAGTAGAATTAGTAAGGTTTTTATAAAAAGCTTGAAGATTTTAAAGTATTACTAAATTTATATTTATAAGTTTAATAAGTAGAAGTACTTTTTAAAAATTAAAGTTTAACTAGTTATCTATAGAAATTAATAGTTATAAGATCATTATAAGATCTATATAATTATTTTAATAAATATATTATTTAAAATTCTTATAATAATTACTAATTGTTTTAATTTCAAGTTATTCTAATATAATATAGTTAATATTTTTATATATATAGTATTTAATAAGGTTATTTATATAGAGATACCTCTAGATTATTAAATACTAAATAAGATCTATTAT
>QAPG01000584.1:0-17781 GCA_004366825.1 Colletotrichum spinosum
TATAGTATAGGTTTATTACTATTAAGATATATATTATTAATAATAGCTTTTATATTAAACTTATAGTTATCTTTAAAACTAAATTTAAATTAATATAATACTTTACTATATATTTAGTATTAGTAGTAATCTTCTATAATTACCTTAATCTTACTAGTAGTTATAATTTAGCTTATTCTATTAAAAATATTATTTAATTTTCAGATATTAAAGTAGTTAAATCTCTTATGGAATTATTATGTCTCTATTTCTATAAGGAAGCTAATAGTTTTATTATAAAGATCTTTTTAAACTAAGAACTATAGGTATTTATTATATTTCTTAATAAATAAAAATACTCCTTCCTATTTAATTTTATTATTAAAGTTATTAAAGTAGATTTAGAGTTAATGTATATTAAGAAGACTAAGGAGAAATAGGATAGTTATTAGTATATTATTAAAGTTAGTATTTCTAAATAATATAAATATTTAAATTATACTAAAACTTATAATATCTTACTTATTTCTAAACCTTATATTTATTTTTAAAATAGTCTTATTAAGTTAAATATTAAATATAATCTTCTAAAACGCTTTTAATTATTATATACTTCTTATAGATAGTCTTCCTATTCCTATATTTAAAAAGATATCTTTAAATATAATTTTAGAAAACTTTAAAATTATAACGGTTTCTAATTTAACTAGTATTATAAAATAGTAATAAGTATAGTTTTAGAAGGTTTCTATAAGTTTCTTAGGATTAATTATTCTTATTTTATATTCTTTAGTTAAGTATTTGCTTAATTAGTATTCTATTACTAATTTTAAGTATACTTAGTATTTACTATATATATTTCTATTTTAAAGTTTCTTATAAGGTTATTTTAGGGTATTATTATTACCTATTGAATATAAAAATACTATAGTTATTAGTAGTTAAAATATTAGTTATATTTTTAATTATTATATATATAGTTAGCTAGAAATTAATTATAATTTATAATATAATTATTCTTTTATTTAGATAATTATAATTAGCCTCTAAAGATGTTTGTAATTTATTGATATAGCTTATTAATAGTTACCTTTATTTTATTAAGATTATTATAGAAGATGATAACTATATCATATATTTAATATAAAGTAATATATATCTTTTTATTAACTTTCTCTTATAAATCTTAGAGGTTTAAATAGATATATCTAAATAAGTTAATTTTAATTATAGTTATATTAAAAGTCTTTAATCTATTTAAAGTTATATGCTTCTCGGACCCTTTAAAAAAGCTATACCTAGTAGTTAGCTCTTGCTTTATTTACCCTATAGATACTACTAGTACTAAGGAATTCTTTAAATAGAGAAAACCTTAAGTAATAAATATAGTTAGTAATTTGAATAGTTAATAAATAGGGAAGATATAAGCCTATATTTATTATAGTTATTCTTTCAAAGATTATAGCTATATGATACTAAATACTAGCTAGCTATTAATAGCTATTAATAAGAACTAATAGCTAGTAGTAATTATTATACTTAGTTTATATAACTAGTAGGAATACTACTTATAGTTACTTACTATAGGATTCGAACCTACTATTCTTACTATAAAATATTAAAGGCTAGCTAGATGTTAAACTACTATGTTAAGCGGGAGTTAATTTGAATTATTATTATTTTAAATATTTTGATTATATTAGTATAGTTATAATTTTTAGTAAATATTTTGAAGTTTATATTTTTTCATGTTCTATAGTAATTATAATATATAATGAGTATTTTAAATTTATTTGTAATTATAATAGTTATTTAAGTAATTAAGAGGTTATTTTAATTTAATATAACTAATATTTTATAATATATATATATATATTTACCTAATTAATATATTATTAAATATTCTTCTTGTAGAATCTTATTTAATATTAAAGTTCATATACTTTATAATAGATATCTTTATTGTATCTTTAAAGATACTATAGTTTTCTTTTATATACTTATTATTTGATTAATATATTTTGATAGATAATATTATATCTTTCTTATAAAATTAGCTTAAGATAATATATTATTTTAGAAATATCTAGTAGTTTCCCTTAAGATACCTTTAGAATCTTAGGGGTTTTAAGAATCCTTCTTATTATTATTCTTTCTAATCAGAATTATCTTATATAATATAACTTTATATAAGTGTAATTATCTAGATATTTAATTCAACTAATTATAAGTTTAATATTAATATCTTCTTAATAATTAATATTAATAGTATTATTTATATTAGAGTTATTTCTATCTTTAAGTCTTTTTATATAGAAAGTTATTATTTCTTAATAAATATAAATCTTTTAACTTTTGAGAATTATTTAATATATCTTGAGTTCTTCTTAATTTCTTATTTTAAATAGTAGTTATCTTTCTAGTTAGGTTTAATATTTTCTTCTATTTATTAAATTAATATATCTATATTAAATATATTTATCAATTTCTCTTTTTTAATCCTTTTACTGATAAGGAAATATATTCTTCTATTAATAAAGTAACTCTTAAGTAATTATAATATTCTTCTTTTTATTATATTAAAGTATATTTCTCCTTAGTTTTAGAAGGGTTTTTAATAAGTATTTTAAAAGTCTTCAAAGTAGAAGTCTTATTCTTTATATATTTATATATAGTAATAAGTATTTATATTATTAATACTTATATTTCTCTTAGAAAGTATAATTTATTCTTCCTATTAATAAAGTATGACTTTTTAATATATATTAATTAGTATTTCTATTTTAATCTATTAAAATACTTTCTTATACTTATTAGCATAAGCTATCATATTCTAATTATTCTATACTTCTCTAGGATTATCAATAAGGTTTAGTAAGAAATCTAAAATAATAACTTGGGAGAACATTTATAGTTAGTATAGTTTTATTATATATTAATTATAAATACGTTTCTAAAAGCTATTACTTTAGAAATATACATACTAAGTAGATAAAATATCACTATTAAGTAGAAGTTCTTTCTTAATAGAATTCTATATATATTTTCTAATTAGAATTTCTAAAGATTTCTTAAAGTAAATCGTATCTAATTATTATATTTCATAATATACTTGATAATATATATAAGATAGTGTAATTAGTTAGGAGTAGGAATAGTATTAAAGTTGGTAGGATTATTAAGTTAATCTTTTTAACTATAGTTATATATGATAATTATTCAAATATACTATTTATAGTAGATAGAAGTAATAGGAGATAAAGAATAAGTATTATAAGTTATTATTATATATATCTATTAATATATAGAGTAGTATTTTTTCTTAAGATATTATAAAGAGTAGATTTAAAAGTAAGAATTATTATATTTATTAGATAAATGGAAATAACTATTTCGTCTTATTAATATTTTCTTTTCTTATATTATATCTTATAATAATCCTTTTCCTTTATATTCTTAGTCTTACTATATATTATTCGATATTTTCTTTTTTAATCTCTTAGATATATTATAATTACATTTACGTAAATAGTTATATATTTGAATATCTATTGAGTACTCTTATATTATTTATAAGTAATATTAATTAATCTTTTATATTATTGATATATAGAAGAATACTTAGGGAATATTTAGAAATTGGAATGATAGATAATAATTTTATAATATCATTTATTTCAATAGTACTTACTATAATATTATAAATCTACCAGTTCTCTAGATATCTTTATGAAGTATTTATTATTTTTACTTATAGAATATTTAAGAAGAAGTATTAGGAGTATTTATAATTATTTGATATTACTAGTTTTTCTCTACTACTTCTTAGGATTTCTTTATTAAATAAAAAAGAATTATAATTCTTTTTCTTTTATTAACTATAATTTAAATTCTAAAGGTTAGATTGAAAGTTAGATATTCTTTATTCTTTAGGTTTTTTTATTAAGAGAAGGTTTATTATATTATTATAATTATTAAGTTAATTTCTTATTGTCTTTCTACTTATTAAATATATATAAAATATTAGGGGATAGTAATAGGGAATAATAATATCCTATACATCTTTCTTTCTTATTTATATTAATCTTATTATATTTATTATTATATTTCTATTTCAATAAGTTAGTAGGAATCCTATTTCTAATTTATTATATAATATATATGAATAATATTAAGTTAATAAGTGATTATAAGTTTACTCTTGTTTCCTATTTGTATTATATAAATTTCTAGAAGTTATATTAATATTTTAAAATAATATGTAATTATAATAACTTTAAGTTTATCTATTATTATTGTATAGGCTTCTAGAAACCTTTTTAAGAAATATTATAATTGTATTCCTTTAGATTATTCTTTTTTAATTTATAATTAAATAGTAGTAAATAATACTAATAGTAGTAAAATATTACTAATTAGTAAATATTATAATCAATTCATTATATAAATAATATATAACTAGTTATTTCTATTTATAATATTTATATCTAGATTATAATATATATATATATATATATATATATATACTATATATTATAAGGATAAATCTATATAATAATCCTTCTACTCTTATTAGCCTTAATAAGTAAGTTAACTACTTAGTTACTAACTACTATAGCTTTAGCTACTTTAATACTATATATAACTTAATAGTAATAAAACTAATCGAGAATTCTAAATTTTATAAAAAAGTAAAGTATATAGACATAAAATACTACTTTATAAGAGATTATATTAGAAAAGAAATATCCTTATATATTATACAAATATAGAAGATAATATAGTTAATATTTTAATTAAGTCTTTAGGCTTAGTGAAACTCAGTAAATAATATCTAAACTTCAAGAAAGAATATCTTAAAAGTCTTTTTTTACTTTTTCCAAGCTTTAAGTTTCCTAACTTTCTGTAATTTCCCTCCTTTTATTTTGTATTAAATTTTATAAGTTCTTATATAAATAAGTTATATATTAGCAAAATATACCTTATAGGAGGATATTAAATTTACTCTTATATATTAAAACTTCTATTTCTGTTATCTCAATAGAAGGAATAAGACATTCTAAAATATTAATATCTAAATAGATCGTATAAACGTCGCTTTATCAATATATACTTATTTTACCTTTTTCCTCTAGTAGTCTATGAGTAAATAAAATAAATATATAGAGGTTTACTTCTTATAAGATATTAAAAATTGTTCAAGCTGTATATACTATAGTTATAGTACTTTATATATTATTGCTATAGTAGCCTATGTATTATATTATATTTTAATTTATATACTGTAGTTATACTATAATACGTATTATAGTTATAGTAGTTTATATACTATATTAAAATATATATATTATAGTTATAATACCCTATATATTATAATTATAATAACTCATATACCATAGCTATAGCTAGAACTCTAGTAATATAACTAGAACTCTAAAATAAATCCTCTTTATAAAAACCTCAATATTCCTATGTATAATAGTTAGAAACAGTTAATTATGCTATTATATATAGGAATATTATTTCTCCTTCTATTTAGCTATTATTATTATAAATATTTTAAACAAGTCTTTATATTGAGAAAACTACTTTTATCATATTATATTTCTCCTAATTTCATAGTTATCTATTGTAATAATTTAGCTATTAAATTACGTACCTTTCTATCTGTTCTAATACTAATTAGATAAAAAGGTTAATATATAAAATATTACATAGTTAATAATCAAAGTTTTTAGTATATAAATTCAAATAACCATATCTAAATACTTATTTATAAGTTATCTATTACAATCTATTTTATATAATAATACTAAGAAGCTATATACTTAGTAATATAAATAAGTCAAAATTATATTATATATTATAATATATACTTCTTTAGTTTAAGAGTAATTGAAGAATTAAAACTTATGGAAGATTTTTAATAAAAAGTATATATATAGAATAGTCTTTATAGTAGTTAGTATAGTAACTATAAGTACTCTTTTAGACTCGTATATATCTAAATACAGGTAGAATAATGCCACACAAATACTTACAACAGGACCTTTTATTTTACGTAGCAACCAAAGTACTCTTAATATCTAATCATATAAAAGAGCATAATACCTTGAGATGCAGTTCTTCATACCAACACTTACTATCCTTATCTCGATTAGCCCACAGCTGCTTATGTTGCACATTACAACGCCGCCAACAACATGCCTCAAGACTCGAACCTTTATGGCCAACCGCCGCCGAAGAAGCGGAAGAACAACTTGGCACTGAGCACGTCTCTCGACTTTGCTGCGCAACTAAGCTCCCTCATCGCGTACTCTCCATCCGCCTCTCCCACGCCAGCCCGTCCCTGTCCTCCTCGTTTCAAGTATGACAAAGTCGCCAGCGCACGAAACAAGCGTCGCCATGGCGGAGATACTGCGGACATCAACACAGTAACAGATCACTCCACATTCACCGCGGGTGATTTCTCGTTTAAACACTCCAAAAACACTCATGAAGAGACGCAAGTTCTGGACCGCACACGTCGCAAGATGGAGGAAAAGGCTCGCCTCTACGCCGCGATGAAACGTGGAGACTACGTTGCACAAAATAACGAGCCTGCGCCGTTGATCGACTTTGACAGGAAGTGGGCCGACTCCGAGGCGAGAGGCGACAGGGATGACCACCACAACACATCGAGTTCCAGTGACGAAGAAGATGGCTGCAACAATAACGATGTTATTGAGTACGAGGATGAGTTCGGGCGCTTGCGACGCGGCACAGTAGCCGACAAGGAGCGCTTCGTACGACAGCGCCGACGTGGTCTCCTGGGTGCCGAGGAGCTCGAATCAATGTCCGCGCGCCCCGCGGCCCCCGCCAAGTTGTTGTATGGAGACGCCATCCAAACCATGGCCTTTAACCCGGACGACCCTGACAAGATGGAGGAGCTTGCCCGCAGGCGGGACAGGAGTGCTACTCCGCCGGAGATGAAGCACTATGATGCTGATAGCGAGATACGGACGAAGGGTGCAGGGTTCTACAAATTCAGCAAGGATGAGGCGACGAGGGTCGCGGAGTTAGGTAGCCTGGGAGAGCAAAGGCAGCGCACCGAAGCAACACGCGCAGATCACGAGGAACAGCGGGAGAGGAGACGCCGTGAGATAGAACAGCGTCGGAAAGATGTTGGGGCGAGGAAAGCCAAGAAGTTGGCCGACAGCTTTCTCGACGGTTTGGCCGCCGACATGAAGGGCTCCGCATCAACCATGTGAGCGCCAACCCAGATCTTCGTCTAGGATCACGACGCAAACATATCTCGAAGTGACTGTCGGTACTTTTACAAATGTACTGATTACAGCATCATCCCCGTCGAGACGAAGGGTCCGCAGGTGAAGGATGCAAAATCCGCACCGACATTCGCACCTTACCACTCGATGCGACCACTCCTCATCTCACGTAACTTGGATGAGATGCCTAATACCCCGCCATCGAGGATAGTTAAACAGATTGACTTTACTTTCTTTCCGCAAGTCTTCACGCTAGTATGTACACAATATTGCCAACTGAATGCGCCAGCTGTTAACGCCCGAAATCCCCGTCGCAACACTGGTAGAACGCCTTTTGAGCGAGAAGGGACTTGAGAGCCGAGGAACCGTTATAAAATATGTGTTGTTACACCAGTCAAGTAGGTGGTAAGCGTCGTTCGCCGCCGCCGCAAGTTACTGCTACGTGAACCACCATATGCAGCCGCAGTCGCTTAGTTGACTGGTCCTTGCGGGCCTGTCTCGGGAAACTAGAAGGCTGTCTTCGTGAATCCAGCGTCTGGAGTCGGCGATGGCAACGGTTTGCCTATTCTCCATTATCATAATCTCTGTAGGTTGACCATCCTCATTCAGAACTGGTACAGTGTTTTCGCCGTCGTCACAGATCTCGACTTGCCTGCAGTAGGCGTTCTTTGATTGGTCCAGAGACACACGGCGTTCTTCAAACTTAATCACCTGGGGATAGGGAGGCGGAGGGGAGCGCCTGGGTCGGTCTGTTGGTACTGCCGATGAATAGGCAGTAGCAAGACCATGACGCACTAAGAATGGTGTTGACGTTGGGAGGGTCGGGGTGGATACTGGCGGTCGTGACGTTGACGTTGGCCTTCTCTGATAGCTGTTATTCTGGGCTGGGTAGACAAAGACCTCGAGGATAGTACCGGGCCATGTACAGATCCATGGCCTGTCTCCCGCCTGGGCCCCTTTCACACCCTTTCTGCTGAATTCGGCAGCGTGAGGCGGAGCGTCCCACCTCTTTTTCGAATTTAGTTTCTTCGGCGGACTGACACCAGGGAATCTGTCTTCCGGAACAATAACAGTTTTGTTGTATGTCATTTGGGCGAACCAGGCAGCACCTCTACCTGGCTCCGATGTATCATTGACAAGCCGCATCTTCAGCGGATCGACGATGAGGGGTGGCTGCGTACCCCACGAAAACATGTTGATGTTGTTTAAATCGCTTCGGTCAGTCTCGTTGAATGTAGTTAATTTTAGAGTGTAGTCGGATATGGGTAATTCATTAGCTATCCTGGAGACGCCCATAACATAGCTAGTGAATGGTATGTTGCAGGTCCATGCCTGTGATTGAGTGGTATCATTGAAACAGGTGCTTGGCGCCTGACTCGCGATGAGTGGGGGAAGGCCGAAAGTGCCAACTTCCATGGAAGGTAGATCGGGGGGAAGCGTCGCTAATGGCTTGATGTCGACTGTGGCCGTAGGAATGACCAGCGGGATGGGCTCGTCGTCTTGGTGGCGGCCGGGAGGCTTCTTATGTTTCGCGAAAAAAGTGCCGATAACGGCACCCAAGATGATGCCCCTGCGAGGTGTTAACAATATAGCCGACACAACTGTTCTGGCACTACTTACATGAGGATGAGCCCGACCGCAAGGAGACAGATGGCCCAATATGGTATCACACCGAACATGCGCCGTTTGGCTCTCTTCTGCCATTTGCGACCTTCAGACCCCTTTTCGGCACAGGGCTCCGCGGCGGTGTTAATTTCGTGTTGACTTGCAGAGTCCGATGCCAACGTACGGGATGACACTCTGGACGACTGAGGTCGGAGGTCTTCGCGTGATTCGAATTCGGGATTCCTGGTGGCCAGGCCCAGCCCCCCGGCCCCTGGAATGGGAGCTACTGACGCCGCCATGACAGTGACGTCTCGCTGTTGCACAAAGATTTGAGACGGCGCTGATGACTGGTGAATCTGAGACAGAGACAACCGTGGTGGCGATTGGGACCGCTGCTGTGACGGAGATGGCCCTTGAACGACACGCTGCGAGGCTTCACCCGACTGCTTGCTCGTGTGGGATTGTTCGGGATATCTCGTGTATGGGGGCAGCTCTTCTGTATGGCCGAGAGGACCAATCAAGTCGGCAATCTCTTCTCCGTCGGGGCCTAGGCGCCGCTGATAATTATCCGTGTGGCCAAGGAAGCCTACGGGAATATCGCCACCCTCGTTTGGTTCCGCCGGCACCGTGTTTTGCGGATACAAGGTATAAGGATGGACAGGGCCTTGAGGGCCATTATATGATGGTTCCGGCATGCGGGCAGTGGAAGAAGTGGCGACACTGTTTGTTCGTTGGGGATACATCTGATACGGGTGTGACGGTCCCGAGGGACCTTCGTAGGGACTCTCAGAGCGTATGAGGGGCGCTTCATTCGAGGCCGTAGACACGCGAGAGAGGGGCGGAACAGCCGACTGACCTGCGGAACCGTCGTGGCGGAGGATAAGGGGATCATGAGAGCGGGGTGGCTTCGCGATGCTCGAGGGCCGGGGTGGAGGTACGGCTCGTTGAGGCAAGGGAGCTTGATGCGACGATACTGGCGAATTAGTCGGGCGACCGCTTGAGGCCACGGGCGGGTGTAACGGGGTTGCTTCGGACGTGTTTGAATCGATCGGGCGAAAACCGTCAGAGATGGTCGCGGCTTGGATCCCATAGTCGTTATCGTCGTCGTCGTCGTCGATGGTGTTGTAGGCTCTGGCCGACATACTGAGAATCGCGCTCCTCCCGTTGCCGGCCTTGTCCTCGAAGGGGTCCATAGCGATGGTACGATGGACGAGGTTTGGAATCGACGACGGGGTTGCGACGGTTCAAATGTGTCGGTGCCGATTATACAACATGAACATCCGGCGATGAACCCGGAGGTCCTAAATCCAGTAGCCTCGCTCGACCCGCAGTGCAGTCGTCGCCTTGGCGGAGGAAGAGAACGACGGTGAAATTAGCAGACGGCGATGCCGTGTGATAAAACGTGTGGATAGGACAAGAAAGTTTCCGAAGTGTAGCGAAGACTCGTCGCGCAAGAAAGAGAGTGAAGAAGGGTAAGAGCGGATGGGTTGGTTTCTGCACACTGGTCAGGTCGGTTAGGTAGGTGAGAACAGAGAGAATGGACTGATTGACCTGGGTGATGGGCGAAAGGCGAGCGAAAGTGAGAGCGGGTGCGGCAGGGTAATACCAGACAAGGTTGGACGATTCAGGAACAGTTTGGGTTTGGGATGCGACACGAATGACCCGGGGAGTTGATTGGTGAACTCGAGTAGGGGCCTCCTTCTCTCATCCCTGTCTTTCTTTAGCACGGGAAGGGCTGTCGAATCCAGACTCGGCTGAAGTACCTCAGCAAGGGATTGAGGCAGAGGATGTACATGGATTACTAAGAGAAGGAACTCAAGCTGCGGCGGAGGAAGTCCAGGGTTTCCAAGGGGTGGGCGGGGGGTTGGACTGCATCGAGAAACCGCTGGAGACTTTTTCGATGGAAACAACGGGGGTCCCTTACCTCCCGTTACAGCTGCCATAGCTTGTGCCTTAACGTCAAGATACCTAAGTACTGGTGGTATTGGCTTGTGCTGCTCTCCTGTAACAGTAGCGTACTAGCGCAACCTGCCTTGCCGTGCTGTGTTGCGGTGCTGGGTCCTCGGTCCCAGGAGGTAAGGTACCTAGGGTAGATACACTTCCACAGCACGGATATCGCGAGGCCTTCAAACAGCAGAATGCGAACCTTGACCTTGAACTTGGACTTGTGTGTACATGGGGAAAGCCCGAGGGAAAAGGCTTTGTGTTGAAATGCCAGTGCACCGCGCTCTTGCTCGTGCTGACCTGAAGGTGCCTACCTTCAGATAGGTGCCCAGCAGTAGTCGAGGAACCTAGGTACCTACCCACGGAGCTACCTAGGTACATACCTACCTGTCCTGCCATGCGTGTAATCAGTAGCTATCGACGCAGGTTGTGAGGAATGCCGTACAACTGTAAGAGTAGTACGGCAGCAAGCAGTTGGAAAAACAGAATTCGGGATGCTGTCGAATAAGTGACAGGGGCAATCGTGGGCTTGACTGTGAGAGACCTCTTCTCAACAAGGCTTGGCTGCGCCCGAGCCACCCTTTTTCTGCCACCAGTCGGCAGTATGTAATCTTAGAAATAGTAGACTATTATAATATTATTAAGTTGCCAGGTTAATTTAAACTACTTTCTAAAGTCCTTGTGATATATTCAAAAAGAATTTAACTATATACTTCTATTGAATTATACAGAATTATATGATAGACTAGAAAGATAGAGACTCCGAAAATACTATTTCATAATATATTAATATAATTAATTTCTAAGATATATCTAAAGAAATTAGTATTTCAATTCTAAAAGAGTATTATAAATATTTTAATACTTGAAATTAATATTATTATATTAGTATCATTAGGGGTATTTGGAAGTAATACTTTAGCTTTTAGACTTATATTAGTTATATTAAAGATTGTTATTGAGATTATAGTTTATAAGATATAGTATAATTAGATTTTGCATTTCTAGCTAAGTTTATATAAAGAAGAATAGAGAGAAAGATTTCAAGAGATAGTATAAATTTCTTAAGAATAAGAGACTAGAGATATTATAATTCCTAATATTATAAAGATCTAGTAGTGTTCTAAAGGAATTATTATATTTATTGAATACTTTCTAACTCGTAAATAGTAAAGAACTATTGATTTGAGTTTCAGTATTATTATAGAAAGGTTTTCAAATTAATTTGAATTATTTTAAAAGTTTATTAAATTACATCTCAATAATAATCTTCTTAAAAACTTAGTATATAATTCAGAGACTCTCAAGAGAATTTTGAAGTGCGAAGTAGTTTAAGGTATCTAAGTAAAACGTCTTGTATCTTCTTGTTCTATATAAATTTAAAATATAGACTTTTAGTATTATTTCTTCTATTATAATAATGGGCTTTGCTAATTTGTAATATAATAGCAATAAAAGAGTTAATTGCTAATTAGTATTAATTTTTATAGAAAGTAATATATATTATATATTTCTTTACTATATGAATATCAAGTAGTTCTCCAATTATTTATCATTATTAGTATTATATTGTGTGCTATATTGTATTATATAACGCTCTAGAGTTATAATGTAGTAATTACTTACTAATTACCATATATTTGACTATAGTCAATACCAGGTATTTAGGATTTATTACTAGTAATATATAGAAAGCATACTACTATATATATACTAATATCTATAGTTATTATATATTTTATAGTATAGTATAACTCATAGTTAGATATATTATGTCCTATACTATTAGCATAACCTTATTTTATAATATTCAAAGACTCAAAGTGAATATAGTTATAGCTATTAGTATAGAATAGGTTAAGGTGCATGTCCCAGCTAGTACTTAAATATTCTCTATATCAGGCTAAATACTTCTCTTATTTATTTATAAAACAAAGGAAACTTTAGTATCTTTATGGGTATTGCTATAAAACTATATATTACTATTTAAATTGTTAAAGTCTTAAATATTAAGGAGAGTATGTCCTTTGTATTCGTTATAGTTTTTCTTAGCTTCATCTCTTATAACAAGTAAACTAATATATAGATTGAATTTACTCAAATATTATTATTATTATTCTCTATATTCAATTTTAATAATCTATTATATCTAATTGGTTTGATATTTGAATCTTCCTCTAGATATATTCTAGAAACTCTTTAAACCCTAATAATAGAAGCAATTAAAGAGTTATTATTATTATTATTATTCTTCTTGCTATCTATACTAGAAATAGAACTACATAGATTTAAAATAGAACTACTGATAGATTAATAAAACTTAGAAATATTGAGATTTCTTTCTAGATTAAAAGATAAAGACAACTATGTTTCTAAAGTATAAAAGGTATTTTCCAGAACTATAATATCTTTAGACAAGATAACTTTCCTTTTTTATTAGAATTCCTAAATGTCATTGGCATTTTCTCTATAAGCTATAAGACTTCCTTCATAAGCTCGTATATCTAACTTCCTAGAACTAAAGTCTTTATTCTTATAATAGTTAATACCATTCTATATTTTAACACTTTCAATACTAGGCTTTATCTTATTTTCTAGTTAATCTAGAGTTGGAAAGTTTATACAATTATAAAGAATTCTGTTGTCTATATAGATAGAAGTTATGAAAGTATTTGTATTTAAATAATAAAGTAAGTTGAAACAATAAGTTAATATTCTACTTTTATTTATTAAAATTCTTATTCGGCTTTTTCTTAAGTTATAAAACCTATAAATATAATATCGTCTAATACTATAAGGCTATTAAAATAGTCGAAGTATATATACATATATCTATAATATATTATATATAATAGCTAAGATATATATATATATATATATATATCAATATATAATATTTTAAATTCTAATATAGAGTTCTATATATTTAGCTTCCGCCTTATAAGTAGCTTTATATAATACTTCGTAAATAATTTCTATAATAGGGAAATACTTAGTTATATACTATAGTTTATATATATTTCTATAGGTAAATATAGTTAAAAGGACCTAGTAGTATACCTATGAGTTTAGACCTAGTTCTAACCTAGAAGGAAAGGTTGAGAGGTAATAGAGTAATAACTAAATATATAAACTTATTAGTATAAGCCTTATAATAATGATAGTAATACTTATACTATTAACTTATATCGGAATGCTACTAGATACTTCAATAATACTAGCTATAGATATAAAGGAGACCAACGGAAGACTAATTAACTAGCCTATCATACTACTACTACTACTACTAATAATAATAATAATAATAAGAACTATTACTACACTAAACCCTTATGACATTACTATAAATATTGACTTTATGAAGGTTATTTATAACTAAAGAAACTATAACTATTTTTATGAAAGTTTAAAAAGACTAATTCTATATAAAAGTAACTTTCTTACTTTCCCCAACCTATTCAAAATCGTTGTAACTATATTTAGTTCTATTATATTATTAGAGAACAAAGCTATTACTACAACTAAAAAGAACAAAATTAAAGTAATAAAGAAGAGTCTAGTATTTAAAAGTAAGATATTTAAAAATAGCTCTAAACATTTTAAATATAACTTAGAAGTAGCTTATCAGGTATCCAAAAGGTTATATATATTGAAATCTAGTTACTTTCATAGAAGTCGTTATAAGTTAATAGTAGGAAATACTACTACAGACAGTACTATTATAATAACCTAGGGTTAAATATATTATAATAATTTAAAGACCTGAAGTAATTATAACTGTAGCTATTACTATAGGATAGGTTAGAATATAGATTCTAGCTAGGAGCTAAATGTTCTTTATATAAAGCTAAAGACTTTTTAAACTCTAATATAATATCAATACTTGGTTACTTTTGCTCTATATTTAGAATAGTATCTAAAAGTTTTATTTTATATATAGATTCTAATTGTAAATTTTACTTACTAATATTATTTGTACTAATACTAATTTATAACCATTTGAAATAGTAATGACATTACTTAAATCTATCGATAATTATACCCCTAGTTCTGATATTTAACCTTATAGTAATAGAAGACTTCATAGTAATAATATATATAAGATAGACTTTATTCAAGCTAAGGCTTAATATATATAGCTAAAATGACTTTTATGACTATAGGGTTAAGACCCTTTCCAAACTAAAATAAAACAAAATAAAATAAAGTATTTATAAGGGCTGAATATTCTATAGCTATTTACTCTTTTATATTTTCTATAATAAATTTGAAATTCTTTTAAAATCTCTATATCTATTTGTGAAGAGAGACGTATGAGATAAGTATAGTGATATTTACTTATACCCCATATAATTCAAGCTATTAGTTTATTAGATTTGGCTTTTATAAAGATATTTTCAAAATAGGATTAATAATTAACTTATAAATATTTAGAGAATAATTTTCTAGTTATCCTATAAATTATCATACTAAGTTCAAAGTTTCAGAAGCGAGGTATTGATCAAATAATACTTTAATATTAATATATTACTATAATACTATTTACTAGATATTGTAGAATATTATAATACTATTACTATAGACATTTCAGAAACTATTAAATTATACTAAAAGAATCTATATTTGAATAAGTAATATTTATATATTAGCTATATTTAATAGATTAAGATTATCTACTGATAAGAATAAACTCAATCTTACTATACTTACATAGCAATTATAAGTTAGCTTATATCAATAGTTCAAAACTTCTATATTAGTAGTATAAAGTCTTATCTTAAAAATAGGTAAGGCTTAGTCTAAAAGATATTAAAGTTATAGATTTAATTACTTTTACTCTATAGCTAAAATGATATCTAAACTCTTTATCCTGTATATAGATTTAACTATAGATTTTATTAGAGTTCTAGCTGTTTAGGTATTACTCATATTTATCCTAATAACCCATTTTAAATAAATAAGGGCTTAAGTATTCTTTATTACTCTCATAACCCTATATTCTCTATGTATTACGTAAAATCAATTATGAGAATAAAAATTATACTACTTTAATTATTTATATTCTAAATGAATCATATTATAATATTAGAATATTTGATAAATAGACTACTTAGTAGCCTAAGTTTAATAAAGCCGAAAGTTCTATATAACATGAGGTTAATCTTTCTGAAAATAAACTCTATTAAGATATTAATACTACAAAATTTCCTACTTCTTATGAAATCAGAACTTTCTATTATTATTACTATTTATATTAATATAAATACTATCTTTAGATACTATTCTAAATAATCCATTCTTTAATAATTAATAGTTATTAATTCCTCTTAATATTTTACTAATTATCTAGTATTAATTCAATAAGTTATGAGCCTAGCTTTACATTAACTTCTCTCTTTATATTATATCTCTATTTATATTTATTATTAATATCGAAATCTCTATTTCTATTAGTATTCATTTAAATTATACTAATGTCTATACTAATTAATTCTAAACTTTCTACTATCTATCTATTTTTATAAAACCTCTCTTAACTATTTCTATAAAACTCTATAGCTTATTCTTTTTATACCTATTTCAACTAACTAATCAATTCTTCTTATTAATAAGTTAATTTAATATTAGGAAGATTTATAAATAATTATACTAATTAGAATAATAAGCTTACTATTAGACTCATAAAAGAAATACTTAAGTAGTAGAAACTAAAGATCTCTTATACTTTAAATCTACTAATACCTTTTATAAACTAACTTTTAAGTCTACTAAGACGTTTTATAAATTAACTCTTAAGTCTACTAAGACCTTTTATAAACTAACTCTTAAAATTACTAACCCTTTTTATAAACTAACTCTTAAATCTATTAAGACTTTTATAAATTAGAAACTTAAGACTATTATAATCTTTATAAATTAGAATTTTAAATCCTCTTAAACTTCTATAAAAGATATTTCTTATAAGATTTAAACTCTAGACTACTGTAAGTCATTAGTATATTAATTATTAATTAACTATTAAGCTATATTATTATTAACTTTCCAATTAATAATAGTTTACTAGAGCTAATCCCTAAGTATCGTAATCCTACTTTAGGATTTTAATTTACTCCGTACTAAATAACTACTTTACTTATTTATATTATTATTAAAGAATATAAATAACTCTAAGTCTTATTCTATTCTAAAATTAAAAAAGACTTAGAATTATAAT
This sequence comes from Colletotrichum spinosum, assembly GCA_004366825.1. Lineage (NCBI taxonomy): Eukaryota > Fungi > Ascomycota > Sordariomycetes > Glomerellales > Glomerellaceae > Colletotrichum > Colletotrichum spinosum. Next base: position 17,008 of record QAPG01000584.1, read on the forward strand.
ATTTAGTCTATCTATATAAAAGCTTTACTTATTAGTAATTTGGTTACTTTTACTCTATACTTGGAATAGTATCTAAGCTCTTTACTTTATATATAGATCTAACTATAAACTTTACCTAATAATAGTTTTTATACTAATACTAGCTTATAACTAGTTAAAATAGTAATAAAATTACTTATTATTATAGATAATTATACCTTTAGTTCTAATATTTAACCTTATAGTAGTAGAAGACCTCGTAGTAATAATCTATATAAGGAAAACCTTATTAAGGCTAGGGCTTAATATATATAGCTAAAAGTAACTATTAAAGTTATAAGTTTGAGAACCTTTTTAAACCTCTTAAATATAAGATAAAATAAAATACTTATAAAAGCTAGGCGTTTTATAATTTATTATTCTTCTATACTTATACTTTTATAATAGAACTAAAACCTCCTTAAAATCTATATAGCTACTTATAAAAAAAGAACTATAAGATAAATATAAAAATATCTAGTTATAATTATTATAACTAAAACTATTAGTATATTAAACTAGCTTTTAATAACATTATTCTAAATATTATAATTAATAAGTAGTTTATAGATATTTAAAAATAAATTATCTAATTATTTTACAAGTTATTATATTAAGCTAGTAATATTAGAAACTAGGTTTTAATTAGATAATATTCTAATATTAATACTTTATTATAATACTAATGAGTAGATATTTTAGAGTATTATAATAATATAATTATAAGGGTTTTAAAAGCTATTTAGTTATATTAGA
>QAPG01000585.1:0-18012 GCA_004366825.1 Colletotrichum spinosum
CTTTAGTATAATTATTTAAAGAATATCTTTTACTTAATAAGATTTATTATTTTTCTTTATAATAAAACAGTTTTTATTTTAGATAAAAGACTTTATATAGCTATTTTAGCTTACTATATTAACGATATATTACTAGCAGCAAATAATCGAAAAACAGCTAATTATATATATAATTCTTTAAAAAAGAAAATTAAAATTCAAAACCTAAGAAAACCTTCTACTTTTCTTAATTATAATTTATCTATAAACCAAAAAGAAAAAACAGTCACTATAAATCAAAATAAATATACTGAAAAGATTATGAAAGAATATGAAAAAGAAACTATTTATAAATTTAAAACTCCTATAGATAATAATATCAAATTACTTGAAAATAAAGAAAAACCTTTAAAAACTAAAATTCTAAATTTTCAGCAAGAAATAAGAGCTCTATTATATTTAGCTTTAAAAACTAAACCTAATATTACTTTTACAGTAACAACCTATTCTCAATTTACTCATAATCCAGATAAAAATCATTTTTTAACTTTTAACTATATATAGGATTATTTAAATAATAATAAAGAATATAGATTTACTTATAACTATAAAAATATATCTTCTATTAAGAATATTATAAGATATACCAATTCAGATTAAACAAGAAATTTAAATAATAAGAAATCTACTTCTTCTTATATTTTCTATTTAAAAAGAAATAGTAATATTATAAACTATTCTACTATAAAACAAAAAACAGTAGTTCTATCTACTTATAAAGCTAAATATATAGCTCTATCAGACACCTATAAAGAAGCAAGTTATTTATATTATAACTATAATTATATGAATTTAGAATTAGGATTATCAAAAGTTAAGAAACCTAAGATTTTTATAGATAATTTAGCAGCAAAAGAACTAGCTGAAAATCCTGAATTTCATAAGAAAGCAAAACACATTAATATAAAATATTACTTTATAAGAGATTTTATTAGAAATAAAAATATCTTCATATATCATATAAATATAGAAATTAATATAGCTAATATCTTAACTAAACCTTTAGGCTCAGTAAAACTTAAGCGAATTTTATCTAAATTTCAAGAAAAGATATCTTAAAAGTTTTTCTTTTTTTACTTTTATATTTTTAAGTTTTATAACTTTATATATAACTTTTCTCTTTTTACTTTTATTAAGATTTTATAAGTTTTTATACAAATAAACTATATATTAGCAATATATACCTTAATATAATATATAAGCTACTATAACTATAGTATATAACACGCTATAACTATAGCATATAAGCTAAAGACCGATATATATTTAGAATTATTTAAATAATAATAAAAAATACACAATATTAATAATTATTGTTAGATTTATTCTAATATCTAAAGAACTTCTATTTCTATTATTCTAATAGAAATAATATGCAGTTCTACAATATTCCTATATAAATAAATCATATAAAAATCACTCTATAAATATATACTTATTTTAGCTTTATACCCCTAGTAGTTATTAAGTAAATAAGGTAAAGGTATAGAGGTCTATTTTTTTATAGGATACTAGAAGTAGTTCAAGCTATATATACTATAGCTATAGTATTTTATACGCTATAGTTATAGTAGCTAATACGCTATAGCTATACTGTAATATGCGCTACGCTTTAGCCTATACACTATAGTTATAATATATTATATACTATAGCTATAGTAGCCTATACGTTATACTAAAGTATATATACTATAGTTATAACACCCTATACGCTATAGCTATAGTAGCCTATACGCTATAGCTATAGCTAGAACTCTAGTAGTATAGCCAGAATTCCGAAACAAACCTTCTATATAATAACCTTAATATCTCTACGAATAATAATTAGAAATAGTTAATAATATTATCAATTGAATCACTATTTCTCCCTCTATTTAACTATTATTATTAAGAATATTTTAAATAAGTCTTCATATTAAGAAAACTACTTTTATCACATTACGTTTCTCCTAATTTCACAATTATCTACAGTAACAACTTAACTATCGATTTACCTACCTATCTATTTGTTCTAATACTATCAATATAAACATTTTCTATTATTAATATCAAGTATCTTATAATTCCTATATAAATATACTAAGATATAATTTACTCTTATTGATATATAGTATTAATATATTAAATATAACTAATATGTAAATAATACTTATATAAATATAGATATTTATAATATAATTTAATAGCTTTTAAAACTTTTATAATTATATTATTATAATGTTCTAAAATATCTAATAATTAGTATTATAATGAGATATTAATATTAAGATATTATCTAATTAATAATTAGTCCCTAAGATTTTAGTTTAATATAATATTTATAAGATAACTAGATAATTATATTTTTAATATCTATAGGCTACCTATTAATGATAACATTTAAAATAGTTTTATTTCAATTTAATTTAGAAAACTAATAGTTTATATTATACAAATTAAAAGTAAATATTATTATACTTATAATATATGTTTCTAATTGTGATCAGTTATATAGATCTAAAAGACTTTTAATTCTATTATAATGAATATAGAAAGATAATAAATTATAAAATACCTAGTTTCTATAGGCATTTTATTTTATTCTATTCTTAGGATATTTAAAAAGAAATTTAACTTTATAACCTTAGGAATACCTTTCAGCTAAATATATTAAAGCTTAATTTTGATAAAGCTTTCTATATATAGATTGTTACTATAAAGTCTTCTATTACTATAAGATTAAATATTAGAACTAGGAATATAATTATCTATAATAATAAGTAATTATATTATAATTGTAATTAGTTATAAACTAGTATTACTATAAATACTATTATTAGGTAAAGTCTATAGTTAAATCTATATACATAGTAAAAAGCTAAGATATTATTCTAAATATAGAGTAGAAGTAATTGAATTAATATTTCTATTTTATTAAAACATATTGTTCTTTCTACTATTATATTATTAATTATTTAATCTTTATATAACTATTTAAATTATATCAATATAAAAGTTATAAATAGTTTGAAAGATAATACCTCAAACTTAGCTTATATAACAAATAGAATAGATATTCATTCTATTTATAAAGTCTATATCAAGAGAAACTTCACTAGTAATCTTAATAAAGATAATATAAAATAAAAGTAAGGTTTTTAATATTAAAATTATATTAGTTTAGATTTATATAGATATATAACTCTTATAATATATAATACATTTAATAGATATATTCTATTTATTAATAAATTAACTAGGTTTACTTAGGGACTTATATTAAAAGCTTAATAAGCTAAAGAAGTTTCTAAAGTCTTTTTTAAATCTGAAGAATTGGTAAATAATAATAGTAATAAGAGAGAAATAAAAGATTTCAATATTAGTAGAAGTAATAAATTAACTAATAAAGGAATAAAAGATATTTATTCTTATTCCAATATTATTTATAGTATTAAACTTCTTTATACTTATAGATTCAATAGTTTAATAGAAAAGGTAATAAGACTTCTAATTAATAAAATTGGAATTCTAATCTATTATTTAAATTTACCTTATTACTTATAAAGGGATACTTTAATACTTTCTATATATATGTAATAGAATTCTTTATAATTCTATAACCTTTAAGACTTCTTATAAATTAAAAAATAGAATAAAGCTAAATATCAATTATATTAGAATATAGAATAACCTTTATTATTAGACAAATAAAGATTTTGATATTTAAGAATTGGATATAAGACTTTAGAAAAGAGTTATTACACCTTATAAAGATAATATGAATAGAATTTGAGATTTTAATATAAGAAAGACTATATAATTCAAAGATATAAAATTCCTAGAGAATATCCTTTATACTTTAGAAAAAGAATTACTTTTATGATTTAATTTAGAGAAGAATTCTAATATTTATAAGTCTAGTTAGTCTAATAATGCTTCTATTTTAAACCTACCTAATTCTATTTCTAGGATAAATTAAAATAATAATAATAGTTGTTTTGTAAATCCTACTACTAAAGTTCAAGAATTATCTAGAATAATTCTAAAAGATAGTTTAAATATTAAAATAACTAACAGTGTTAAAATATTAGAATTAAATAGAGAATATAATAATAATATTTAGGGAAAATCTAACTTATATATTAATTTCCTTATTATATTAGATAAATTTAAAAGAACTATATAACTTATAAAAGGAGTACTTTCTTATTATTTTAGATTATGTCAATTCAAATAGTTACATAAAAGTATATAGAAATACTAATAAAGATAATTAAGCTTCTTATATTTTATTTTTAAATAAAACATAAAAGTCTACTTCTTATATTTAAATATTTAAACCTCCTAAATATAGAAATTAGATTCTGATTATAATAAAGGAAATGGAATGAATATAAGTTATATATAACTAGAAAGTAATATTTCTATCTACTATTAATGCTAAGAATATTTATATTTCAAGTAATAAATAGGTTTATGAATTAAAAGTAGATAACATAATTAAAGAAATTATATATAAAGTTAAATAAATGAGTTAGAATTATCATTAATATTGAAATATTAGTTATTTACAAATCTTTAATATTACTTATAGATCTAAAGTGTAGAGATATATAATATTTCTTTCTATTTATTTAGGATGGATTTTAATATAATTTAATATTCTTATAGTATTTACTTATATTTATGTTAATGACCCTATTTAGCTTTATTTACTAAGTAGATTTTATTTTAATTAAATAAAGAATTCTTTAGAATTTAATTTAAATTAAAGTATAAATAAAAGTAAAAATAATAAAAACTATATTTGTATTTATATATTAGATAAAGTATTAAATAGTTTGAAATAGAGTTTTTAATTTTAATATAATTATCTAAAGAAACATTCTTTTTTTAATAAGATTTATTATTTCTTATTATAATAAAATAGTTTATATTTCAAATGAAATATCTTATGAAACTATTTTAACTTATTATCAAAGTAGTATACTACTAATTACGAATAATTAAAAGACTACTAATAATATATATAATTCTTTCAAATAGAAGATAAAGATTTAGAATTGAAGAGAACTTTCTATTCTTCTTAGTTCTAGCTTATCTATAAATTGAAAAGAAAAGATAATTACTATTGATTGAATTGAATATATTAAGAAAATTATTAATACGATACAAAAAGAAGATGATTTATAACGTTAAAATTCCTATAGATAATAACTTTAAGGTTTTTAGAAATTAGAAAGAAAAGGTTTTAAAAGAAGATATTTTAAAGTCTTGATAGGAAATAAAAGTTCTATTCTGATTGGTTTCAAAAAAAAGACTTATTATTACTTTTATAGTAATAGTTTATTTTAAATTTACTAATAATCTAGATAAAAGTTCCCCTTAATTCAATTACATATAAAAGTATTTAAATAATAATAAAGAATATAGATTTATTTATAATTACAAAGATGTATCTTCTATTATAAATACTATAAGATATATTTATTCAAATCAAGTATAGAATCTCAATAATAGAAAATCTACGTCTTCTTATATGTTCTATTTAAGAAGAAATAGTAATATTTTGAATTATTCTATTATAAAATAGAAAGTGATAGTTTTATCTACTTATCAAGTTGAATATATAGTTTTATTAGATACTTACAAAAAGGTAATATATTCATATCATAAATATAATCATAGGGAGGGGCTGATAGCTTATTCTTTATTGCAACTATTAGTAAATATATTACCCCCTAAAGTATAATTTTAGCCTTCCTACTTTCCTACTAACTATTATTGCTAATTCCTAGTTAATTTAAGACTATACCTCTCGAAGGTATAGCTAGTATACTAACCTTATGTTAATATCTTTATTAATAAATAACTCATAATTCTTTCTATAACAACTTCACGCCTTTATACCCTTATACTTTTATAACTACTAATATGCAATTCGAATATCTTAAGATATTTAATTACTACTCATTATAAGTATTCTATTTAAATATTTATTTTCAGTTTAATATTTATAACTTTAATATTCTTATTATAGACTAAATCCTACCTACTCTTAAGATAAGATTTAATACTATTAATATAAAGGTTTTCTACTACTAATATAAACTAACTTATAGTTTTTACATAAGTATAACGAGACTTAGTCTACTTTGATTAATAAATAATCTTAAAGTATTCATTAAGTATGACTAATATATAAATAATACTTATATAAATATAGATACTTCTAGTATAGTTAGATAGCTTTTAAAATCTCTATAATTATATTATTATAATACTCTAAGGTATCTGGTAACTAGTATTATAATAATATAGTAATATTAGAATAGTATCTAATTAACACTTAGTCTCTAATACTATTAGCTTAATATAGTAAGTTATAAGTTATCTAGATAATATTTCTTAATATCTATAGATTATTTATCAGTTATAGTATTTAGGATAATTTTATTAATATTTATTCTTATACAGTAATAGCTTTGATTATACTAGTTATAATTAGATAGTCCTATACTTATTTTATAATGTTCTTTTATAAATAGCTATGTAGATTTTGAGGAGATCTTAGTTTTATTAATAGAATTATAGAAGAATAATAGATTATAGAACGCCTAACTCTTAGGATTCTACTTTATTCTATCTTCAAGAGGTTTAGAAGGGTTTTTAACCTTATAACTTTCATAGTTATTTTTAGCTATATATATTAAGCCTTAAGTTCAATAAAGTTCTTTCTAATTATTATTATAAAGTCTTCTATTACTATAGGCTTGAATATTAGAACTAGGGGTATAATTATCTATAATAATAAGTAATTCTATTACTATTTTAACTAGGTATAAGTGGGTATTAGTATAGGTACTATTATTAAGTAAAGTTTATAATTAAATCTATATATAGAGTGAAGAGTTTTAATATTATTCTAAATAGAGAGTTAAAGGAATTAAATAATTATAATTATATAAATTAAACACTAGGATTATTTAAAGTTGAAATGCTTAAGATTTCTATAGATAATCTAATAGTAAAAAGGTTAATTAAAGATTTGAAATGTTATAAAAAAGTAAAATATGTAGATAGAAGATATTACTTTGTAAGAGATTTCATTAGAAATGAAAGTATCTTTATATATTATATAAGTATTAAAGATAATATAATTAATATTTTCATTAAACTTTTAGATTTAGTAAAATTCAAGTGAATTCTGATTACCGTTTAAGAAAGGATATTTCAATAGTCTTTTATTTTCTATCTTTTATAATTTTTAAGTTTCATAATTCTATATAATTCCTTTCTTTTTTCTTTTTAATAAACCTTATAAGTCTTTATATAAATAAGCTATATATTAATACAATATATCTTATAGGGGGATATTAGATTTATTCTAATGAATAAAGAACTACTATTTTTATTATTTTAATAGAAGTAATAAGAAGGTATATAATATTTCTATATAGATACATCATATAAATATTACTTTGTAAAAATATATTTATTTTACCTTTTTACCCCGAGTAGTTCTTAAGTAAATGAACTACAAATATAGAAGTTTATCTTGTTATAAAGTATTATAAATAGTTTCAGCTACATATATTATAGTCATAATACCTTATATACTATAGTTATAACAATCAATATACTAAGATTATATTGTAATATATACTATACTTTAGTCTATATATTATAATTATAATATATTATATACTTTAATTATAATAGCCTATATATTATATGAAGGTATATATATTATAAGTATTATACCCTATATACTATAATTATAGTGATCTATATATTGTTATTATAATTAGAAGTCCAGTGATATAATCAGAACTCTAGTAGTATAGCTAGAATTCCTAATCAAATATTCTATCTAAGGGTTTCAATATCTCTATAAATAGTAATTAGAAATGATTAATTATATTACCAAATGAATTCCTATTTCTTCCTCTATTTAATTAGTATTTTTACGAATATTTTAAATAAGTCTTCATATTAAGAAAACTACTTTTATCACATTACATTTCTTCTAATTCTACAGTTATCTATAGTAATAATCCAATTTTTAATTTACCTACCTACCTATCTATTCTAATAATAACTCGTTAAAGTAGTAATGAAATTATTATTATTATAGATAATTATAGTCTCAGTTTTAATATTTAATCCTATAGTAGCAGAAGACTTTATACAAATAACCTATGTAAAGAGAATCTTATTAAAATTAGAACTTAATATATATAGCGAAAAATAACTACTAAGGTTATAAAGTTAGAAACTTTTATAAATCTCTTGAAAATAGAATGAAATAGAATATATATAAAAACTAAGTATTTTATAATTTATTATTCTTCTTTAACTTTAATAATAGAATTAAAATCTCTTTAAAGTCTATATAACTACTTATAAAAAGATAACGTTAAGATAGATATAGAGATATCTAATCATAATTATTATAATTAAAGCTATTAGTATATTAAACTAAGTTCTAATAAAGGTATCTTAAATATTATAACTGATAAGTAGCCTATAGATATTTAAAAGACAATTATTAGGTTATTTTATAAGTTATTATATTAAATTAATATTATTAGAAACTAAATATCAATTGAATAATATTTTAATATTAGTATCCTACTATAATACTAATTACTAGATACTTTAGAGTATTATAGTAGTATAATTATAGAGGGTTTCAAAGTTATTTAGTTATATTAGAAGTATTTATATCTATATAAGTATTATTTATGTATTAGCTATATTTAATATATTAAGATTGTTTATTAATAAGAATAAGCTGAATTCTGTTATATTTATATAGAGATTATAAGTTAATTCATATTACTAGTAGAGAACTTTTATATTGATAGAAGATAGTTTTATTTTCAAAGTAAGTAGGGCTTAGTCTAAAAATATTAAAATTATAGATATTGAGGCTATAATAAATCTTTAAATAGAATACCTATAGTTAGTAGTAATTAAATATCTTAAGATATTTGAATTATATATAGTTATAAAGATATAAGGGTATAAGGTTGTTATAGAAGGAGTTATTAGTTACTTATTATTGAAAAGATTAATATAGGGTAGGTATACTAGCTATAGCTATAAAGGGTTTAGTTCCGGATTAACTAGGGGCTAATTATAGTAGTTAGTAGGGGTAAGAAGGCTGAAGTTATACTTTAGGGAGCAATATATCTACTGTTAGTTATAGTAAAAAGCGAGCCATTAGCTCTTCTTATGATACTTCATATAGAACTATAATACTTATAGTATTAGTATAATCTAAAGAGATATAAAAAGAAACCTTCTATAGCTATTATTTATATTAAAAAGGTTTATGATAACTTCATAATAGGTTTTATCATTAACTTATATATATTCACTAAAAGTAACATTTATTTTATATAGATACTTATAAACTAATTAAATAAATCAATTACATTAGAACTTATAGTAATAATAGGGTAAAGGAATATATAAAATAGTTTCTAAACTACAGAAACTATACAGGGTACAACTATTCGTCGCTTAAAAAGATTCATGAGCTGGGTTAAATACGTCGTGAGACAGTATGGTTTCTATCTTTAATTTTATAAACTTTTAAGAAATTATTAACAATTAAAAAGAAATTGGATTAGCTTTTTTAGCAGAAGCTTTAGAATTTAACTAGTATAGAATAATACCTAGATATTATATATTACTTATAAGTTAATAAAACCTCCAAATAGTTAAACTAAAGAATAGAAGTATATTCTTATACAATTATCAATTATACTTAAAATAATTAAGAAGCTCATCTTCTAATAGTATAACGAATCTTTAATAAGTATATAGTATTAAGAATAAGAATAAGCCCCTTCTTCTTAGAATATAAATGTTATACAGACCCTATATAAATCTATATTATAAATAACAATATAAAAGGTTTATATAAATGAAATACCAATATTTCAATTAATAAGTTAGTAGGAATAATAAGAGTAATTTGAGTAATTATAATATTTACTTAATAGAAAATAGAAAGTTCTATTAATAGTTAGTAAAATAATACTGAGAGGTTTAAAAGAGAAGATAATGTATAGCTTTATATAGCTAACTACTACTTACCTTTGTTATATAAAAGACTCAACTAGTTATATTATAGATATGAAGTATTGAATATTATTATATTTATAATAGTAGAATTCAATATATCTAGTGGTATTTAGTTTAAGCTTTATATGGTATTCTATATAGAACTATATAGAATATATTATTAAGTTAAACTATAAATAATTATTAATTGTTCTTAGTATAAAATAATAGATGAAATAATGAATAAGAAGTTGAAAAGGTGTTAGTAATATATGAGAGGTATGTTAAATAAAATTATTAGAAAGGAATCCTGCTATTTAGATAGAGGTTGTTGCATTTTAGTACTAGTAAGATAATAGTATAAAAGCTGATAGTTCTTCTATTTTATAAAGAATCTATTTAGATGTCTAAAGTACTTTTACTAGGAATTCTCTAGGAAATCTAATAGGAAATTCTAGAGATATCCTATAGGAAATCCGAGTAATTTCTAATAGGAAATCCCAGGGGAATCTTTATAATTTCTATTAGGAAATTTCTATAAAAATCTATTAGAATCTTAACTTTTTTATAATATTGTATAATAATTACTTATTACTAAAGATTTTAATTCTAATAATTAATTATAGTAAAGTAATTCTACTTATTTAGAAAGTTAAGAAAATTCTATTTATAAATAAATTAAATAGTTAGAACGTATGGGGAAGAAATATAGATAAACCTTAGTAAAATTAAAGTAAAAGAATATAAAATATAAATAACTTTATATAGCTTGCTATATTAATATAATCTTAGGAGTAAAGCCTTACAAAAATACTAAATATAATAATTAAATCTTAGTAATTAGTTTTTCTCCTAACGATATTCCTTCTTAAAATTCCTTCTTATATTTCTGATATTTCCCTTTTAAATAATTATCTATATAATATCTTTATACTATCTATTAAGATAATTAGAGAATTCCTCCTATATCATTTTAAAAAGAATAATAATTTCTTTATTACTAATATTCTAACTAACTTAAAGGTTAATATAATTAGTAGTAGAAAAATATATTAATATTACTAAATATCTTCTAAGGAAGTTAATATTATTAGTAATATTTATAGTAATATTATTATAATCTATAGACTTAAATTTACTAAGAAAAAGCCTTTTTTTATTAAAAGTATAATAATCTTTCTAGACTTTTCTAATTCTTATATATTTACTTTATATAGAATTATAGAAAGCTTATAAGATGTTTATAAGAAATATTAGGAGAATTAGCTTTAAATATTTATTATTCTTAATAATATTAATATAAAGATTAGTAAGATGTTTTATAATTATATTATTTACTAAAGAATAGAACTTATTTTAAAAAATACTAACTATTATTCTTTAGATTACTTAAGGAATTAGCTTATATTTATATATATAGGTAATAGTAAATTAATTTACTTCAGCTTCTTCCTTATTTATTAATATTGTATTGAATGTAATAGTAATAAGTTGATTTGATTAGTTAATTAAATTAAGAGCTAGTACTACTTTAATATTATTAAGGCTAAAATTAGAAGTTAGAGTTTAATTTACTAACTAGAGATTTTACTATATATTCTAAATAGATTTATTAAATCTTACTTATTCTATTAAATTAGAATTATTTTATGCTAACTATCTTTTAAGAATTTATTTAGAAGCTAGGAGATTAGAATTATTATTAATATTCAAAAAAGATATAAGGATATTAAGAATTTATGAAATATTTAGTGTTTTTTTTTAAATAATATATTAATATTATTTTAAATAGTTTTAATTATAATTCTCTTATTTTTCTACTTTTATCTTAACTTTATAATAGTATTTATTTATTATACTACTTTTTCAATCTTTTTTCTTTGGATATTAACTTTAAAAATAATAGGTTACTATTAGCTTCTAGTTTGAGAAGAATATATTTATATAGCCTTTTAATTCTAACTAAAAAGAATAGGTATTATAGGATTTTATATCTAAATTATATATCTACTTTAAGTATTTCTAGTATAATTTATAGTAAGATTAATTAATATTTAAACTAGTTGAATAAGAGAATATATATAATTAATATTTGAAATAGTATTAATAAGACTACTAGATTGTAGTATGAAATTCTAAGATTTAAAGCAAATTTCCCAATCTTTATAAAAAGGAGTAGTTTAAATATTAAAATTACTATAAAAAAGTAGTTAAAAATAGGTAAGAGAAATAAGCTTAACTAATTTGAAATTATTAATATAATTAAACTTTTAATTTAAGATAAAAATAGTAGTCTTCTAAAGTATATTAAAAGGAGATTTAATTCCTATAGAAATTATAATATTTTAATAATACTAAAGAGTTTATTTAATAGTATTATTCCAAATCTTAAATTAATTACTAATTAACTTTATATGCTTACTAATAGATACTTTACTTCTATAGATTATAAGCACTCTAAAGTAGCTAAGAAATATTAAGCTTTCGTCTTTCTTATTTATAGAAAATAGATTATATTATAATTTTATATATAATTTATCTTTTAATCAATTATAATAAATAATATTCAGTATAAAGTATTAGCATGTTATAATAAAATATGAAGAAGTATAGAGGAATATAAGGAATATTAAGCTTTAAAATATTAATAAATAAGGAAAATATCTACTTTTATCTTATATATTAATAATAATATTCTTCTAAAATCTATGATATTAATACAAATTTAGAAGATTTCCTATATAGCAAGGTATATTTTATTTACTTACTGTAATAAGCTATTTAAAATATATTTACTAAATAGTATTATTATTATAGTAAATTATATATAGAATTATTTATTATAATCTTCTAAAAAGGTATTACAATTTTAAATTGTATCTAGTTATTCGTTCCCATTAAATTGTTTTAAGATTTTAAGAAGATTTCTTATTTCTAGAGTTTTTTAATTTCCTAGCAAGTTTTGAAAAATTATACTAATAATAGCTTCTTCTTAAGATTAATTAGAAATACTTCATTTTAATCTCCTATTTATAGCTTTATTCCTAGTTTTATCAGATTATCCTCTTAGTAAAAATATTTAATATTAATCTAATAATAACTTCTTATTTTCTTCTAATTTATTTAATTAGTTATTCTTTTAAACTTTCTTTTCTTGAAATTCTTTAACTATTTCTTCTACTTCTATAATATTAATATCTATCTATATATTATAAGTATTAAGCTAATCCTTCTATTTGATACAATATTAGACTTTTAATTTTCTTCTTTTTAATTATATTATTTTTTTTCCAAGATTCTTTCTATTTTATAATATTAGAATAAACTTTAAACTTCCTATTTTTATTTTTTATTAAGTTCTATAGGCTTAGTATATATTACTATTTATCTATATAAATCCTTTATAAAACTAACTATAAAACCTAAATAAGCAATTAAAATTACTAGGTAAATATTTATAATTAATAGTAAATCTAAGTAGCAAGTAAATTTTCTAATTCTTTCTAATATTCTAATTAGTCTAATTCTTAGAAAAAATGTTTTTACTAATTAATTTCTAAATAGTTAGTAGTTTTTTCTACATTAAAAATATATAGAATCTCTTAGAATAAATACTACTAGTTTATATTTATAATTAAAAGTAGTTTTCATAAGTATTTATACTTATATAATTAAAGAAGACGTTTTATCTTAAATAATATTATATAAAGTAGTTATATCTATATTAAGAAGTAAGTTAAAAGAAGAGTTAAATTTATATCTAAATAGGATTTATATTAAAATCTTAAATATTATATTTATTAGATTCTTATTTAATAAGAATTATATTAATACTAAAAGATTAATTTATAATTTATCTAGACCTTCAAACATAAATATATAAATTATTAGTTCTACTATTTAGTTTTTTATTCAAATAATCTATTACTTTATAAATAATATATTATTAAGAAGTATAACTTAATATCTAAATCTTTCTATAATAATTTCTAGAATTCTAATAAAAACTATAGATTATAATTTGAAATAATTACCTTAAGAGTTCTCTAGTTCTTTATATAAAGAAACTCAAATAGGATTTATATCTAATTAATAGATATATATATTATATACCTTAAAATTAATAATAGTATTTTAAAAACCTTATCTATTATTATTATTAATAAGTTATATAATAAGGATTTAATAAGTATCTATAAAGAAGGGTCTAAAGATATTTCTAAATCTAAATCTATAGTAATAATATAAAATAGTATTAATAAATATAAGATTAATTAGAATTCTCCTAGGGGTTTTATCTTTGATTTTAATAGTAAACTATATATAGAATAATATTTAATAAATTCTATAATCTTCTTAGCTAGGTATAGAATTATATATATTAATAATACATTATATCATATTTTCTATATTCCTTAAAAGTAATTAGATTTATATACAGTCTTAATAAATTATCTAATTATTAAATTAAGAATATAAAATTTCTATTATTCTAAATATTTAATAAAGTAGAAAAGTCTATTAGAAACTTTAAAAGGTAATCTATCTGGACTTTTAAAGTATTATAATTATTTATAGACTTTATTAAATTTTAAATTAGTAGTATATAAACTTTTGAGAATTTATTTAATAGTTTTATTTAATCTGACTTCTCTTATAATATAAACTACTTAATTATTCTATATCTTATCTAGTTTTCTATTTCTTAAGGTTAGTATTTAATCAGTTTATATTCTAGATAGTATATTTAGGATAATATTAATATTTCTAAGAGTATAATAGTATTTAAGTTGAAATTATAAAAGGTATTTAGTAATTAAAATAAGATGTAAATTAGTTCTTCTTCTATCTATAGTAAAAAGAGTTATTTAGACTGTAGTATTTAATATAGAAATATAGTCTATTAAAATAATTAATAATACTTTTCTAGTTAATTTAATTAATATTCTAGTTTTTTAAATAGTTTATATTAGATAAATAACCTCTAGTTCTATTAGTTAGTATTATATTTTAGTATTCATTAGTATTCAGCTAATATAAATAATTAATTAAATTAAAATATGAAGTATTTATTATCTAGGTTTTTAATTATTTTCTTTATCTTTTATATAGAAAAGAAAGGTGCTATATTTATATTCTTAAGAACCATTAACTTGAATAAATAGTATTTAGTTTAGATTGTAGTAAATTAAAGTAGTTTTAGTAGTAAGTACTATTTTAATATCTCTGAAGTTATTTTTTTTAAATTAATTTGAATGTTGTTTTTAAGTAGTAGTGTTTATATCTTTAGTTAGTAGTAATCTTTTACTTATATCTTTAGGCTAATAGTTTTAATTTCTTATTCTAGAGAGATTTAATTCTAGAGGTATATTTTAGAATAAAATAATATAAATATTCTATTACTTCTATCTATTTCTCTAGGATATTAGGATTTTTAAAAACTTGATATTTTTAAGTCTTCATATTCTATTTCTAATATTAGAGAGTCTGAAGCTATTTATTTTAAATTCTAATAGTTTAATTAAAGAGAATTTAATAAAGTATTTATTGTTTGAAAGTTCTAGGTTTTGATAGTTAAATAAATTAAGAATAGTATTTAATTGCTAGTAGTATTTATTAGTACTTTCTAAAGTAATTATAATATTATTAATAAATATTTAGGTAAATTCCTAATATGATTTGAGGATTTTGTCTATGAATTCTTAAGTCTGAATTAGGGAATTTCTAAATCCTATTAGTATTACTATGAGTTTTTCTTATTTTTAATAGCTGATAATTGTTAATTATTTCTAGTGATCTTTAATAATTAGTATTTAGTCGAAGTATTATCTAGTATTAATTACTATAATGAATTTCCTTCTATAGAACTTTTATATAACTTTAGATTGTAGTAGTATTAGATAAGTTTTAGGATTATGATTTTATTTATTGTTTTTAAATTTATAGGTACTTGCTTTTTTTTTCTATTTATTATTTTCTAAATAATGAAGATTAGAATTCTAAATGCTATATAGGAGTTAACTGATTTAAATTATTTCTTTTTGTATATTCTATTGAGTTTGTTATTTAGAAACAGTTAGGTTTTTAAACTAACTAGATATAAGTATTATATTATCTCCTTTTTATAGTAGTTATCTACTAGAAGTATAGTAATCTCTTTAAATTCTTTTATATTGATTTATCTTTCCAATTTCTATAGGATTAAATATTTAGTAATAGTTTTGGAGATTTTTTAGATAAACTTCTTTAAGTAATTATATATAGTTATTTCTTGTGGTATAAGGATTATATTCTTATTGATATTAAATTTGAAATTTAATTTTTAATTTTAATATAATTTATTTGTAATTGTTGAATGAGTGTTTTTAGTATTAAAATAATTAAAAGGTATAATATTATCTTCTTTAAAACTATATATTATTATTTCTTTATAGAGGTTAGTAGAAATATATTTAATTTTCTAATTTTTAGTAATTTTCTAGTTTTCTAATAAATAGTTATATATAGCTATTAATAGCTACTCATTTATTATTATATAGATTATACTGTTATAAATAGGTTGAAATATAAGTATATTAATTTTAAATCTTAAGAAGTATTAATTGGAATATATACTAGGGTTTTAAGAGGAATTATTAAGCTTCTAGCTAATTTTACTAAATAGATATTGGATATCCTTTTAGTATATATTTATATTAGGATTTCAAGGTTTTAATATGATTCAATTTTAATAATTTTTATTATATTAAGAATATTGATTTTATTAGGGATATTAAATTTTTAATTTGATAGGATTCTGGTTTTAAATTTATTAATTATTTAAGTTTTAAGGTTAAGTTTTGTATTTTGAGTGAATTATTTATTATTCTGTAGTAAAATAAAAAGAATGCAATTTAGCTTATTATTTATAAGGTTTCTATTTCTAATAGTTATATAGTTAAATTTAGATTAAATTAGTAATTAGATATTTAATTTAAGATATTCTTTTAAATAGGGTATCCTATAGTTTTAGTATTAATATATATATTAAAAGTAATACTATTTAATATATTTTATATTTTAATATTAATATAAGTATTTTTATATAGAGTAGTTGTTGGTTAATCTGGAGGGTAATGTATACTATATGTGATCTTACCGTGTAGGTGCAAACTGGTGTTCTAGTTATTTATTATTATTATTATGATATTACGTAGTATACAGCGCTACGTAAGGCTCTAGATCTATAGCGTAATAATTACTTACTAATTACTATACGTATAGCTATAGCTAGCGCTAAATACTTAGTATCTATTACTAATAAGGTANACTTACTAATTACTATACGTATAGCTATAGCTAGCGCTAAATACTTAGTATCTATTACTAATAAGGTATAGAAAGTATACTACTATATATATAGTAATATATATAGTTACTATATACCTTATAGTATAGTGTAATTAATATTAGTAACTTTTTCTTTTTACTGTATACCTTAGTACCTATCTATTTATATAAAAAATAGTACTTTTAGCGATTTATACCTTTTACCTTAATAATACTTAAATACCTATTTATCTATTCTATTTAAATTACCTATCTTTTTATTTAAATAGTTATATAGTTTGAATTAATAAATTACTTAAAAGTATAATTTAGTATGTTTTTTATAAAAGTATTAGCGATATTATTATTTCTATTAATCTATTATATTTCGTAAAGCTTGTGGTATTTATATAACTATTTTAATATTATAATATTGATTATAAAGTGTTTTTCTTTAGTAGTATTAAGTTTTAGAAAGTATTCATAAAGTAAGTATAAGTTAGTATATATAATAATTAGGATCTTAAGGAATTTTTAATATTAGAGGATTCTTTTAAGTAATATAGTAATAGTATAAGTAAAATTTATACTAATTATTATAATATAAAT
>QAPG01000586.1:0-17641 GCA_004366825.1 Colletotrichum spinosum
ATATATATATATATATATATATATATATATATATTTCTCTTAATAAATTACTAATAGTTCAAATAGTAAAACTATTAATTTAAGATAGTCTAATCCTATCTCTTATAAAGTTTAATATAGTTCTTTAGTATTTGAAATATAATGTCTTGAGTATAATTAATTATACTATTCATAACGCTTTGAACTATGAAACTTTGAATATTTATCTCTTAGAATTAAAATATATTTTAACTACTTTAGTAATATGAAGTTCTTTATCAATGCTTAGGATAATACCCAATTAGTATAACTATTATAATATAATTAATATCAAAATTCTGCTATCTTATAAGTTCTTTATTTATTGTTTTATAATAATTATAACCACTTTGAATTTTCATAAGAATAAAGGACTTACCATTTATTAATATAGAAACTAAGAAAAGCAACTTATCTATTTATCTCGATATTTCTTTAGTCTTATTTATTATTATAATATTGTTATTAATAGTTATACTAACTTACCCTTCAAGGAGTTTCTTCCAAAAAGCTAAGCTTTATCTTTATTACTTATAATTCTTTTATCTAGTTATAAAGCTTATATATTAGTATTAAGGACTACTAATAAATATGTAAAGAGTAGTTTATATTCAATAATATAATAGTCCTCAGTATTATAATACAAATAAGTACTAGCATATATATATATATATTTAGATTATTATGAAACCTACTGATCAAACCTTACATTTAAAATAATAAAGATTAATTGAAAACTACTAGCTAGAGCTATTTATCTTTTTAATCCTTCATAATAGAAAGTAGTATTATAGTAATATTATATTCATATTAAAGTATTTTAAATTACTCTTATATTTACTATCTATATGTTTGTATTCTATTTAACTATTAGCTTTAATCAAAATAAAAATTATAACTAGCCCTAATTTTATGACTCTATATTAAAAGTCTTGAAGTCTATTATAAGTATATAGTATTATTACATTATAGTATAGTAGTCTATCTAGCCAATATTATAGCTAATAGTAACTATTCAGATTTGATAGGAAAGAACTGTTTAGAAAGAATTTAACTCTATATTTCCTATTTAAAACATACTCCTCTATTTATCTTATAACTAAGTAAAATTTAATAATAAACCTAATAAATATCTATTTTAACTTCTAATAGATATAATACATCTTCTTGATAATCTAAATACCATAGTAAAAGTTCTTATAATACTTAATAGAATACTAGAAGAATATATTAATATTTTATTAGAATGGGTATAGTATAAAGTCTACTAAGTAGTTATATTAACTTATATAAAGTCTAATTAGTCTATTTATACATATTTAAACGCTTTATTCTAGTTTGAATAGACTATACCTTTAAACAACTTATATTTAAACTATGTATTATACTATATATTTATAATAGTTATCAGTTTGGGAATACTTAATTACTATTCAAACTACTTTTAATTAATGAATATAAAAGAACGTTTTTAATTTGTTATATTCATTCTTTAGTAAAGTATTAGAAAAAAGTACATTTCATTATTAATAGTTTCAATACAAAAGTAAAACTATTTAATAGTCTAATTTTAATTATTAGTATATTATATTATAATTCTATATACCTAGTTAAGATATGGAGAAGTATTTTAATCTAGATATTAAGATAGATCTATATATATCAAAGCTAATTAATCTATATAGTTTAAGAAATAGTTTATTTAAAGAAATAATATTTAATACATATTTCAAAAACCTAAACTTTTCATTCTCTTCATGAAAGGTATTTTTGATTATTGTATAGTAGATCTTGAGTTTTAAGTAGTCTAGGAGTTTAGTTATAAAGAGATAAAGGAATACCATAATATGATTAGATAGAAATTACTACTACTACTAATAATAACTTATTAGTATTCATTTGAATAGAACTCTTTAATTAGAATACTATGTTTTGATTCTTTCTTAGAGTTCTAAAATATCAATATATTTAAAAGAATTTCATTATATAGTGATAGGTTTGAATAAAGTATGAAAAGATTTCTAGAGAAAACTAATTTACATATTTCCTAGTTAATATGACATAATAAGTAGCATACTATCTATTTTAATTATTCTTATTAGAAAGTTAGATAAAGTATATTAGTTTAAATTGAAGTATTTATACAACTTTAAAGGTTTTTTGTACTTTCTAGAGGATTATAAGAACATGAAATATATATATATATATAAACTGAGATATTAAACTTTACTATATTTAGATTATAGTTATTGTTTCGAATAGTATTATAAATATAATATATAACTTAGAATTTTATATATTCTACTAAAGGTTAGCAATAAAACGATAGTTAAATTCTAAAAGATATATTAATAAAGCTAAAGAGATATTTTTAGATATTTTACAGATTAAAATATTTCTTTTAAGTAAACAGTCTAATAGTAGTAAATAGTACTTTCTAATTTGATTTATATAAGTATTAACCGCTTTCTTCTTAACAAATGAGTTATAATTCTTTTAAAACATTCTTTCCTATTTAAACATCTTATTTATTTGAAATAAGTATAATATTCAATAGTTATAAAGTGATTTATATTCTTAACTTCATAAACTTCTTTGAGAAAGGATTCTTTAAATTAAATCAGGGGATAGATATTATCTAAAGTAATTTAGCTACCTTTCCTATAATTAAATAAAATAAATAAATAATTAGGAATATTTTCAATACTTTAAAAGAAAGGAATATATTGGATTTAATGTTAGACAATATTATTTGTATTGAAGATCTTTATATTAATATTATTTCAGAAGCTTTACCTTTTAATAAAGCTAAAGTCTGTTATATAAAGATCAAGTATGCTTTTGAATTCAATCTAATTATTTAATCTATTATTATAGAATAACTATTTAAAAAGCATAACTTTATACTCTTTAGATATTAATAAGTTTTAAACTATTTTGTAATCTATTTAATTAGTTTAAGTATTATCTTAGAATTTCTTAGTATCTTATTCTTTTAACTTCATTTTAAAATGGCTTTTAGAAGTATAATTAGATAATATAAATATATCATACTTTTAGGAAGAATATTCAAAATAAAATACTCTTAACTATTTAACTTTTAATAGTTAAAAAGTAGGGATTATGAAATCAAGATATCCAAACTATTCTTACTATATGAAAACTTGATTGTAATAAGCTATCTATAGATAAACTTTAGAAGTATATTTAGTTTACTTGTTTTATTATACTATTCAAGATTTATTTAACTTTCTTAAACTTTATATAATTGATTCCTAAGTCCCCATTATTAAGAATAAGTTTTTAAACTTTGTCTTTATACTTACATTATTTAATAAAACTTATAATTCAATCTTTTAAATATTAGGAATATTTAAAAGCTAAGTAAAATAATAGAGAGGGTTTTTATTATTAAAAGTTTAATAAGATATCAAAAGAGTTATGATAATATTTAATAGAGAAACTAATTATTAAATATAAATAATATTATAAAGAATTAATCTTAAGTTATTTCTTTTTTATATTTAAATGTTAGTTAGACTATGTAGGTATATTAGGAAAAAACTAAGTATTTAAAGAATTCATATATACAAAACTATAGAATTAATTTTTAAACTTGAAGTAGTTAATTTAAATAGTATTTATATTATATAATATATTTCTAAATATGCTAAATAACTAGAGACTACTATATAAAGTTAAAGAAGCTTAATATAAATAGTAGTTTTATTAACAAATATTGGAATATAATCTAAGTTTTTATTGAGAAATATAATCTTACTAGAGATAGACTTATACTTATAGATACTCAATATACCTACTTAAGAAATATTACAAATAAAGTATTGTAAAATATCATTTAAAGTTAGATTTGAAAGGTATATTAGATACTTAATAAGTTATGTTTCAAATAATTATAATTTCTATAGGATCTATAACTTTTGTTTTTTAAGATATTATTTCAATTTGAAGTATTAAATTTAATAAGATAACTTTTTATTTGTAATAAGATTTATACAGTATACCTATGAAAGAAGTTATAACACTACTAACTAAACTAATTATTAAAACAAGAAGAGTTTATTTTTAAAGTATTTAGAGAGTTTAAAGAAGTAAGAATATTTAATAGATAGATGTTTCTTTTACTCATTATACTACTAGTATTTGGAGTAGTTTAGGGTATTAAGTTAAATACAAAATTAGCTACAAAGTCTAATAAGAAGGGCTTAATAATATATAAACTAATAGTTAGATTATTAGGATGAATCTAGTTTTATAATTAGTTTTAATCTGAAAGAAAAGTTTTAGAAAGTAATTAGAATTTCAAACGTATATTAATAATTATAAAGCTAAATAGTATATTTAAAGTTTTAAAAAGAGGTATTTATTTGAAACAAGTACAGAAGTAAATATTTCAAGATTCCTATTCAGCTAACTTAAAGAAGATTGAAGTATAACTTTAGATTTTAATTAATTAGGATAGTAATTTCAATTTCTTAAAAGTTAAGCTAACTCTATAAGTGTAGATAATAGTAGTAATTCGAAGTATCAATCGATATTAATAATTATATTACTCCTTCTAAAGAATATTATAGTAGTATTTTATATTTTATGGAGTATAAATAGGATAGTTCTTTTAATATCTACCGTTTTATTGGTAGTACGAATTTAATGAAACTAATCTTAACTCTTTAATAATATTGTTTATTTTTTGGAATATAGTATTAAAGAAGAAAGGTCTTTATGTTAAAGTTTAAATATATATTAATTAACTAATCATATGACTAGAACTTAGAAAGATATTACTAATATATTAGAAGTATTATAAAACGCTTTTATTAAAATAGTAAGAATTCAGATTGTAAACTTAAAAGAAAAGAATGTTTAGTAAGGAATAAAATTATTAAGATATTAGGATTAAACCGTCTTTTTTAAATAGGTTCTTACCTATAGGATAAATATAGCTAATTATTTAAAGTAGTATAAAGTGAAACTTTATACATAGAGAGATATATAACCAATTAATCTATTATGAATTTCATAAATAGTAATACTAGCTATTTGAAGCTTTTAAGTAATTATAGTAATTATAATATAATTTAACCCTAAAGCTTCATAGTTTAATACTACTATCATACTTCTTATTATTATAAGAGACTCTAATAGATTTTTAATAATACTTAAACTATCAAATGGACTTAAAGTTATAGAGAAGTATATAGAATTTAAATACATCTTTTACTAATTTGAATATATCTCTTTTAATATAAAGCTTTTTATATTTTATTAAAACTACTAAACTTGCTATTATATTGAGAAGGATTCTGTCTATTTAAAAATAAGGGTCTAACTATCTATATATTCATTTATATAGATAATACTTTCTCGTATACTATAAGGTAACTAAAAGAAATATTTTTAAAATTATTATAAATATAAAATATACTTATACATTTAAGAAGTAAAATCCTATCAAGTATTCTTGAAGAGTTTAAATAATGAGAATTTAAGAAATATTAGACGGTTCATTTAGTTTATAATATATAGATTACTAGAATTATAGAATACTTCAATTTAAAATATAAGTTAATTCTAATAATACTATTTCTAATAGTATTCTTTATACTAAATATTAATGAAGGTATATCTCAAGATATTGATATATATAAGATAAAAATATATTTGAGTTTTAATATGTTGATAATAATATAACTAGATACTGTATTTATACATTTTGTATATTTAAGATATTTCATGAATTTCCTTTAGACATATTAAGATACTTCAGGTTATATAATTTAATATTTCTATAGAATAAGATTCCTAATATTATAATCTAGAGGTTAAGGAAGTATTAATAAGGTATTTTACCTATCTCTGATTATTAGAAATAGCCTTTTATAAATTATAAAGAAACCTCAAGATTCAGTTATAATTACTTTATTGTTCTAACTAGAAGATTAATTTAATACAAACCTATATAATAAAGATTTACTGAAATATTAATAACTAAAGTAGAATTCTTTATTCTTAAATATATCTAAAAGTATAGTATTAAAGAAATTATTTTAAACTATTAAGTTTAATTTTAGAGATATTCAGAAAGTTTATTATAATATTCATTATGCTCTTAGATTATGTATACTAAATAGTAAGTACCTATCTATAAAGCTTTAATATATAAGTATATAATAAATATAATTATATTAAAGGGAGGAGCTAATAGCTTACTTTCTACTACGACTATTAGTAGACATATTACTCCCTGAAGTATAACTTTAGCCTTCTTACCTCCTTACTAACTACTATAGCTAGCTTCTAGTTAATCTAAAGCTTAACCCCTTATAGTTATAATTAGTATACCTACTTTATATTAACTTTTTATAGATAATAGATAACTAATAACTCCTTCCGCGACAACCTTATACCTTTACATCTTTATAGCTATGTATAATTTAAATATCTTAAGATATTTAATTACTACTGACTATAGGTACATTATTTAAATATTTATTATAATTTCAATATCTATAACTTTAATATCCCCTAGAGTAGGCTTTACTTATACTTGAGATGAGATTTTATATTATTAATGTAAAAGCTTTTTACTATTAATATAAACTAACTTATAATTTCTATATAAGTATAGTGGGAATTAATATACTCTTATTAGTAAATAATCTTAATATATTAAGTATAGCTAATATATAAATAATATTTATATATATATAAATAGTTAATATATAAATAATACTTATATAGATATAGATATTTCTAGTATAATTAGATAACTTTTAAAACCCTTATAATTATATTATTATAATACTTCAAAATATCTAGTAACTAGTATTATAATAAGAGTTTAATATTAAGATATTATTTAATTAATACTTAGTTTCTAATATTATTAGTTTAATATAGTATTTTATAAAATAGCTAGATAGTTTTCTTTTGAATATCTATAGGCTACTTATTAATTATAGTATTTAGAATAATCTATTAAAATCTAATCTAATATACTAATAGTTTTAATTATAATAATTATAGCTAGATATTTCTATACTTATCTTATAGTTATCTTTTTATAAGTTGTTATATAGATTTCGAGGAGATTTCAATTCTATTATAAAAGTTATAAAAAAATAATAGATTATAGAATATTTAATTCTTAAAGGTATCCTAATTCATTCTATCTTAAGAAGTTTATAAAAGTTCTCGACCTTATAACCTTAATAGTTACTTTTAGCTATATATATTAAGTATTAGTTTTAATAAAACTCTTCCTATATAGATTATAACTATAAGGTCTACTACTACTATAGGGTTAAATATTAGAACTAAAGGTATAATTATCTATAATAATAAGTAGTTTCATTACTATTTTAACTAGTTGTAAGCTAGTATTAATATAAATATTATTCTTAAGTAGAATTTATAGTTCAATCTATATATAAGGTAAAAAGCCTAAATACTATTCTAAGTATAGAGTAAAAGTAACTAAATAATTATATTAAAATATTATAAAAAGAGTTTAAAGTTATCTATTTATTTAAAGATATAATATTAGTAGATAGATTTATAAAGGATTTAATTTAAGTAGAGTTTAAATAATTTGGAATACTTTTTAATTCAATAGATCTATAAGTAATATTTATAAAACTAATTGAAATAGATAAATAGGTTTTTGAGAATTATTCCTACTTATTTAAATAATGTAGATAGGTAATTTAGATTTGGAAAGTAGAACTAATTAATACAATATCTTAATAGTATTTATATAAAAAGTAAGAAGAAAGTAGAATTCTTTAAGATATTTATAAAGGCTAAAGGTTTCTGATAAAGCCTTTATCTGATTTAAAATATATTATTTCAATTTAAAATTCTAAATAAGTAAATAAGACGCAGTAATTAGTACATAAGAATCAACTTAAGAAAGCATAGAAAATTGATTATTTGTTTAAAACAATAGAGTTAATATTAATTTTTATTTCAAATGAAATAGAAAGAAACTACTAAAGTCAGTTATTAGAATATTGAAGTTAAGAGTTTAGTCTCTTAATCTATTGGTAATTATCTAACGTTTAACAATCTAGTTTTTAAATTTCTGATTCATTGTTTAAGATATAGAGTTTTAATTAATAGAAAGTCTGATTAGAATTGTTAAAAGATTAGAGATATAATTAGTAGTAGAAAGTTAGATAGTTAGTAATATTTAGAATAGTAAAATAATAATACATTATATAATAATTAGAACTTTAATAATAGAATTAGAAATATTTCTATTTTTCAAAAAGACTAATTTGAACTTTCTTTTCTAATTTTGAATGAAAGCTTGAGTTAGAATAGTTTCTCTATATTAGTAATTTTCTTATTCTATAATTATAGAAAGTTGAATTGAGAATTTTAATTTCAAATTAAATTATTTATCTTATCATTATTTAAAGTCTAAATAGTATTAAGATATGATTTGAATATTTTCTAAGTTCTATGAGAGATTAGAATATAAGATTCTTTTAAGTTCGGTTTAGATTAATAATACTAATTAAGAAGTAAATCTTGACTTCTAATTCTAATAATATATACATGACTTCTATAAGAAAGAATAAAGATTGAATAATACATAGTATAAGGAATAGTTTAAATAAGCTAAGTATTACTAATGAGTTTTATTTTAAGAAGATAAATATTTTATCCTTCTATCTTTATTTAAATTACTCCTTTTAAAAAGCAAAGATTTTATTAAAATACTTTTAGAAATAGTAGACTGGTTATTTAATTTCACTACTCAATATTCAGTATTTTTGAATTTATATTTAAAGTTATTTGTCTTGAAAAAGGAAATTAATTTCTAATCTAAATATATTTCTTTGCAGATTTAGATGTAATCTTAATATACGTCCTGGGATATTTAATAGATTTATTAATATTATCTTCTTTATTTTTAATATTATTAATACTAAGGCTAACCTCTTCCTACTTTTCTTTAATCAGAAAACTACTAATTAAACTATTCTTTTTATGTTTAGAAAAAAGTAGAAATATATAAGGTTTTCTAAGATAATTATGAAAATATTTGATTTTAATAGACATAGTTAGTTCTTTTATTATAATCATCAATTTGCTTAGAATATTAATCTTAGTATTACTAGTTTCAAATATTCTATAAATTTAGAGTTGTAATAAAAGTGATAGATATTATCATAATGAAAAGGGTTTAGTAAAATATAATTGAGTAAATAATTTAAGTCGATTAATCTCGTTTTTCTATTATTATTTAAATCTTAAATTTATTTCAACTGGATAAATATTAGTAATATTAGTAACACAATTTTGAACTTTAAAGATTAAGTAGTTATGAATAAAATTAGTAAGAAGGGCTAATAGCCCACCTTTTACTATAACTACTAGTAGATATATTACTCCCTAAAGTATAACTTCAGCCCTCTTACCTCCCTACTAATTACTATAGTTAGCTCCTAATTAATCTAAGACTAAACCTCTTACAGCTATAGTAACTAGTATACCTATCCATATTAATCTTTTTATAGATAATAAATAACTAATAACTCCTTTTATAATAACTATGTTTGAATTATACCTTTATACCTTTATATCTTTATACACTTATATCTTCATAACTATTAATATGTAATTTGAATATCTTAAGACATTTAATTACTACTAACTATAAATATTCTATTCAAATATTTATTATAAGTTTAATATCTATAACTTTAATATCTTCACTAGGTCCTATCTACCTGTAAGATAAAACTTTATACTATTAATATAAAGGTTCTCTACTTTTAATATAAGTTAACTTATATTTCCATATAAATATAATAGGATTCAGTTTATTCTGATTAGCAAATAATTTTAATTTATCAATCAAATATAACTAATATATAAACAATACTTATATAGATATAAGTACTTATAAAATAGCTTAATAGCTTTTAAAACTCCTACAATTATACTATTATGATATTCTAAAGTATCTAATAGCTAATATTATAATAGTTTATCAATATTCAAATATTATCTAATTAACACCTAATATCTAAAACTTTCAACTTGATATAATAGTTTATAGAATAATTAGATAATTATTTTTGAATATCTATAGACTACTTATTAATTATAGGCTTTGGGATAATTTTATTTAAGTTCAATCTAATACATTACTAGTTTTAATTATAGGAGTTATAAATAAACAATAGCATATTCATTTCTTACTTCTTATCTTATGAATAGCTATATAGATTTTAAAGAGGTTTCAAATTTATCATAAAAGATGTAGAAGAATACTCAGTTATGAAATACTTAGTCTTTATAGATATTTTATTTTATCCTATTTTTAAGAAGTTCAACAACGTTCTTAATTCTATAACCTCAGTCGTTACCTTTAACTAAATATATCAAGCCTTAATCTTAATAAAACCCTCCTCAATTATTACTCTAGAGTCTTCTACTACTATAGGATTAAATATTAGAACTAAAAATATAAT
The DNA here is from genome assembly GCA_004366825.1 of Colletotrichum spinosum. NCBI lineage: Eukaryota > Fungi > Ascomycota > Sordariomycetes > Glomerellales > Glomerellaceae > Colletotrichum > Colletotrichum spinosum. Next base: position 10,527 of record QAPG01000586.1, read on the forward strand.
TATCTATAATAATAAGTAACTTTATTTCTATTTCAATTAGTTGTAAGCTAGTATTAGTATAAATACTATTAATTAATAAAATATATACTTAAATCTATATATAGGGTGAAGAGCTTAGATATTATCCTAAATATAGAGCGAAAGTAGTTGAATAAATATAATTAGTAAGAGTAATAGGAATATTAATATCAAGAAATATAAGAGAGAAAGAATACGGATAAATCTACTTAGATTATATATAATACATTAAAATATATTGAATAAAATAAGTTGTATTAAGGACCAAAAGAAGATATTTTAAATATTAGACGTATTATTTATACTTAAATAGGAATAGAAGATATTAAGAGTAATTTTGAATTATGATTTCTCACTATTTTGTAAATTAGAATTGAAAAGTATCTTTTTCAACTTAGGAATAAAATAGGTAAAGATTAGTATGGGATTACTTAACAAGACATCTAAATTAAAATGTACTAAATGGTTGATAGTAATATTATATAGATTATTATTACCTATCTTAGTTTTGATAGATTTGAACTATATTTAGAATATTAGTAGCAATTAAAACGTATTATTTATATTAAACATTAATATGTAGAATCTATTTTGGTAATATATATTACTAATAAGTATAAAGGAATAATTATTAAATAATTCATATGTAAGAGAAGGGAAAGGCTAATAGATAAAAGGAAAATAAACACATTATTTATAGAATTTAAAAATAGAATAAAGAATGATTTTAAAGCGAACTAATTAATTACTTTTATTAAAGATAAGTTAAATAGTAGTTAAATATATAACAGATTATAATAAGCTTATTTTAAAAAGTTATTTCTTTTATTCAAATATTCTAAGACTTATTCTAAGAAACTATTTACTAATTTTTACTTATAATATTATATTATATAGAATAATTTATAAAGTATAAGGTCATTCCTAGTAGTTCTGTTCCTAAGGGGGTATATAAGAATAAAGATAATATAGAGTCTATGAGGAAGTTATATTAATTCATATAAAGTTTAACTATTTTTATGTATATTTAAACCCTTTATTCTAATTTGAATATGTTAAGTTCTTAAACAATTCATATTTAGACTCTATGTTATACTATTTAGTTAATATATATTCTAATTTTACCAAGCGTCTTATATTATATATATAAAATATTAACTTGTATCTAGACTTTAAATTATAAATTAATCTATAAGAACTATTAAAAATCTTCTAATCTCTTAATAGAAATCTAATTAATTTCTAACTTATACTAAAGAGTCATTTTCGATATGAAGAAGTGAAATATTAATATTGAAAATATAAATCAGAAATAGATTCTTTTTTAAATATAATGCTTATATTACTTATAAAGCTATTTTGTTATTTTATTAAATTTATAAAACGACCTTTTTGAAAAAACCAGTTTTTATTCTTTTCCTTAATTAGTTTACTATTAGTCTATTAGAACTTCTATTCAAAGTTCTAATATACTAATATATATTATTACTTCTTAACATCTTCTATTTCTGTTATATAATTCACTATTTACCATTAAATTAAATTTAAGTAAGAAGTTTATTGATTTTAAGATCCAATTATAACAAATCCTCTAGTAATACTTTAATAGAGTTATAATAAATTTAAAGAGTAAGTACTTAATCTGAACGCTTTTTATTAGATTATAGAAGTAGTAGTTATATAGAATTCTAATAGTAATATTTTATATAGATTCTAAGGTTTAAGTCTACAATACTTAGAAATATTAGTTTAGTTTTTCTATTATATAGTAGTTATATTAAAGGTCTTTAATCTATTTAAAATTATATATTTCTCTGGGACCCTTTTGAAATAGTCTTATCTAATTGTTAGCTCTTACCTTAGTTATCCTACACATACTACTAGTTCTAAAAGACTATTTAAATAGAGGAAACCTTAAGTAGTAAATATAATTAGTTAATATAATATTTAATAAATAGGGAAAATATAGGCCTGTTTGTTATAATTATTCTATTAAGGATTATAATAGGATTATAATACTAATACTAACTAGCTACGAGTTAGTACTAGCTATTAATAGTCGCTAGCTAGTAACTATTAGTACTAAGTACCAGCTAGTAGTAGTTACTATATAGTTTATATAATTAGAAAGTATATAGCTACTAGTTATAGTTGCCTGCTGTAGGACTTAAACTTAATATACTTACTATAAGATAGTAAAAGCCAGCTAGACGTTGAACTACTACGTCAAGCGGGTGTTTTTCTATTATTTAGATTAATAAAATAACTTAATTTAATGATTTTATATCATAATAAACAAAGAATTCTAAAAGTTCTTTTAAATTTAAAGATTTTAATAAACCTTTCAATTATTAGTTAAGTTTATAAGTTTTAAATTATGATGATAATAAAATTGAATAAAAAGCTTGAGAGTTTTAAGAATAATCTATAATTAATAAGAAATACTTAAAAAAGGTTTAAATAATACTATTTGTTTATTATAACAGTAGTATTAAATTAGTAATTCTTAGATTTATTCTAATATCTAAAGAATTTCTATTTCTATTATTCTAATAGAATTAATAAGAAGATCTATAATGTTTCTATATGAATAAATCGTATAGAAATCGCTTTATAAATATATACTTATTTCACCTTTTTACCCCTAGGGGTTATTAAGTAAATAAGGTAAAAGTATAGAGGTCTACTCTTTTATAGAATACCAGAAGCAGTTCAAGCTATATACGCTATAACTATAGTACTCTATATGCTATAGTAATAGTAGCTAATATGCTATAGCTATACTATAATATATACTACGCTTTAGTCTATATACTATAGTTATAATACATTATACACTATAGTTATAATAGCCTATATGCTATACTAAAGTATATATATTATAATTATAACGTCTTATATACTATAGCTATAGTAGTTGATATATTATAACTATAGCTAGAACTCTAGTAGTATAGCTAGAACTCTAAAATAAACTCTCTATATAATAACCTTAATATCTCTAAAAATAACTATTAGAAATAATTAATTATATTATTAATTGAATTACTATTTCTTCTTCTATTTAACTATTATTACTATCAATATTTTAAATAAGTCCTTATATTGAGAAAACTACTTTTATCATATTATATTTCTCCCGATTGTATAGTTATTTATAGTAATAGCTTGACTATTAATCTACCTACCTATCTATCTATTTTAATAAAATATAAACCTAGCTCTTCTCAACCTAAAAACCCTATATTTTATTTATTAAAGTATTACCTCTCTTATTTATTTATAAAGATCAAATACTATAATAAATCTATAAAAGTCTCTACCTTTTTACTACTTTTATAAAAACAGAATACCTTATTAGAATTACTTTATTTTTATAAAGGATTAACCTTATTCGATAAGTTATTTTAATACCTAAAGATCTGATTTTTCTGCTTATTTTAGCTCTTTTTAATTCTTTAGATATTTGAGATTTATTCTCGATTAACTATTTTTTCAAATTACTTTTAAGCTTACTTCCTCTTTAGTTTCAAATTATTTTAATAGCAAAAAGATTAATATATACAGAAAATCAATCTTTTTATCTTAAATTTTACCTTGATTTTCAATTAATTTTATTAAGAAGGAAATTAAGAAAGAGAAGAAAAATATTCAGATTTAGATTTATCTTTACTTCAAATATTAAGATTTAGATCTCTAATTTCTAAATTTATTCTTTAAGTTATATCTTTATTTTAAATAGAAAAGAAAGATTCTAATTTTTTAATTTTTTTTTAGAACATATAATATTTTACTATATTATATACTATAAGACTTTTGTCTTTCTTTACAAAAGACTTTGTATATTCTATATATTTTAGTAATTTATTCTATTTTAAAATAAAATAGATGATTCTAGAAAGATTACTATTTCTAAATTAGTAAGAAGTAGTAATTATAAGGTTTAGTCTATTTATATAAAGGTTTAACTTATTAGTAAAGATATCTTTATAGATATTATTAAACTTATTATTTTTAAAGATCAGGATAAAAATAAAAAGGTTCTAAATTATATATAATTATAGTATAGGGATAGCTTTCTTTAAATAATTAAAGATAATATAGATCTTTATCAGATATTTAGATATTTATAAGAACTCTATAGGTTTTTAGGATTTACTAATATATTCTTAACTTATAAACGATCTTTTAATAATATTTTAAGTAACTTTAATAGTATAAAAGAAGTTCTAAATAAGATTAACGAATTAACTAATAATCTATTTTATAATAAATTAGAAGTATTTAAATAAGTAGTTATAGTTTATATTTTAGATAGTTTTAAATCTAATTATAAGAGTTTTATTACTTTTATAACTTAGAACTTTAAATTTAATAAAAGTATTTATATTTTAAATCTTAAATGTTTTATTTTTTTATTTATTAGATAAATCTAGAAGAAAGAATAATTCAATTAATTATACTAAAAGTATTTAGAAAAAGAAGAATTTTAGAATTATTAAAAGACTATATAAGAACTAAAAGGGAATTTATTACAAAGATTACAAGAAAAATAATTATATTAAAGACAATTACACCTATTTCTATCTAGAGAAGGCTTTAAGGTAGTAGAAGAATATCTCTATAAAGAATAATAATAAGAATAAGAAAGAATCTAAAAAGGAAGATTTAGAATTTATTAATATTACTTGAACTAGAACTAAAGAAAATAAAGAAGTAGAAAAAGAATTATAAAAAGATAAAAAAAGTCTTAATTCTAAAGAATTCTTTTCTAATAATATAGATTTTAATACATTTTCTAAAGATAATAAAGTTTTTAAAAATACAAGAATAATTTAAGAATTCTTTATAAAAAGAATTAATAATAATAATAAAGTTCTAGGTTTTTTTAAAGATTAGTAGATTATTAGAAGTTCTAGGAATTTAGTTGAAGAAGAAAGTTTTAAATATATTTGTTCTTACTTAGATATAACTACTATTATTTATGTAGTTAAAGATAAATCTATTTTATTAAATATAAAGTTAGTTTTAAAATATTTTAAATAGAGAAGTACTATATACTTTATAGTAGGGATAATGGAAGATTTACAAATATGTCTACAAACTTAGATCTTTATATTAAAAGAAGTTTATTATATTTTCGAATTAGGGTTTAATTTATTATTTTAAAATCAATTTAATATTATAGGAATTATGTTAATTTTCTAGAAGAGATTTATATTATATAATATGGAAAAGAATGCGACTTTAATAGTAGGATTTAAGAAGAATAATTTATATAAATTTAATATTTTTACTTTATAAAAAGATATTATTCTTTCTATTATTATATTATAACATATTTCTTTTATATAACTACTTAGGTTGTATTGATATAAAAGTTATAGATAGTTTAAAAGATAATATTTTAAGTTTATCTTATAAAGTAAATAAAATAGATATTCGTTCTATTTATAAAACTTATATTAAAAGAAGTTTTATAAAGAATATTAATAAACATAATGAAAAATAAATTTTAAATCTTTAATATTTAGATTATATTAGTTTAGATTTATATAGACTTATAATTCTTATAATATATAACGGATTTAATAAGTTTATTCTATTTATTAATAAATTAACTAGGTTTATTTGATGATGTTTATCAAAATTCAAATTAGCTAAAGAAGTTTCGAAAATCTTTCCTAAATTGAAAGAATTAGTAAATAATAATAATAATAAGAAAAGAATAAAAGAATTCAATATTAATAGAAATAATAAATTTACTAATAAAAAAGTAAAAAGTATTTATTCTTATTCTAATATTATTTATAATATTAAATTTCTTTATACTTATAAACCTAATAATTGAATAGAAAGAGTAATAAGAACTCTTATTAATCAATTTAGAATTCTAAGTTATCACTTAAATATACCTTATTATTAATAAGAAGATATTTTAATAGCTTCTATATATATATATAATAGAATTCCTTATAATTCTATAAGTTTTAAAACTCCGTATAAATTAAAACATAAAGTAAAACCTAATAATAATAATATTAGAATAAAGGGTAATTTCTATTACTATAAAAACAAAAGTCTGAATATTAGAAAATTAGATATAAGAACTTATGAAAGAGCTATTATAACTTATAGAAATAATACTTATACAATTTAAATCTTTAATAAAAGGAGAACTATATAATATAGAGATCTAAAAGTCCTAAAAAATACTCTTAATACTTTAGAAAGAGAATTACCTTTATCTATTAATTTAGAAAGAAATTCTAATAATATTAAGTCTAATTAGCTATATAATCTTATTTTAAATCTAGATAATTGTATTTCTAATATGAATTAGAATACTAATAATTAAAATAATAACTCATTACCAAATCTAACTACTAAAATTCAAGAAATAACTAGGATAATTCCAAAAGAAAATTCAAATACTAAAATAACTAAATATAATAGAATATTAGAATTAAATATTAAGAATAATAATAACACTTAGAGAAACTCCAACTTATATATTAATTTACCTACTATATTAGGCAAAGCTTAATAAAACTATAAAAACTATAAAGAAAATACTTTCTTTATTATTTCAAATTATCCTAATTTGAATAATTATATAGAATTGTATGAAAATACTAATAGAGATAATCAAGCTTCTTATATTTTATTAGTAAATAAAATTAAAAAAACCTATTTGTTTATTTAAATATTTAAATCTCCTAAATATATAAACTAGATTCTAGCTATAATAAAGAGCAAAGAACAAATAAGATCTATAAATAGTTGGAAAGTAATACTTCTATCTACTATTAAGATTAGGAGGTATTAATATTCTAAATAGTAGATAGGTTTATAAATTAGAAATTAATAATATAACTAAAGAAGCTATATATAAAGCTAGATAGGTAGTATAAGATCATAATTAATATTTAAATATTAATTATTTAGAAACTTTTAATACTACTTGTGAATCTAAACGTTAGAAATATATAATAATTCTTTCTATTTATTTAGAATAGATTTTAATATAATTTAATGTTATTATAGTATTTATTCATATTAATATCAATAAACCTATATATATTTATATACTAATA
>QAPG01000587.1:0-17635 GCA_004366825.1 Colletotrichum spinosum
AATCGCATATTTAATAAAATAGATTTACTTTTAACTATATAATTAGTAGTAGCTATATCTAAGTAAAAATAAATATTTCTATAATATTTCTTTTAACTAAATTCCTAGAATGTCTAGTAATCTATTAATTTATTAAAAAATCCAGAATTGTATTATTATTATTATTTCTTTTTATAAGCAGTTTTTAGGTTATTTTTATATCTTTAAAAACTTTATTATTTTTAGAAAATATATTAAGATTTATATTTTTAGAAATAAAGTCTTTAGAATTAGGACTTTCTTTATCTTCTAATAATTTATTTTCTACTTCTTTATTTTCTTTAGTTCTAACTAAAGTAATATGAATAAAGTCTGAAATCTTTTTTCAGATATTTTCTTATTTTTATTACGATTCTTTCTAAAGATATTCTTCTACTAATTTAAAGCTTTCTCTAGATAAAAGTAGGCGTAATTCTCTTTAATATAATTATTTTTCTTATAAGTTTTATAATAGATTCCTTTTTATTTTTATATAGTTTTTTCGTAATGCTAAAATTCTTCTTTTTCTAAATATTCTTAGTATAATTAATCAAATTATTATTTTTTCTTGTAGATCTATCTAATATATGAGAAACTAAAGAATTTAAAATATAAGTATTTTTATTAAACCTAAAACTCTAAGTTATAGATATAATAAAACTCTTATAATTAGAATTAAAACTATTTAAAAAATAAGTTATAACTACTTAATTAAATAATTCTAATTGATTATAAAATAGATTATTAGTTAATTCTTTAATTTTATTTAGAAATTCTTCTATACTATAAAAGTTTTCAAGTAGTATTAAAAAATTCTTTATAGGTTAAGAATTTATTAGTAAATCCTGAAAGCTTATAGAGTTCTTATAAATATTTAAATATTTAATAAATATTTATACTATTTTTAATAATTTAAAGAAAGTTATTTTTATAATATAATTACATATAACTTAGAATCTCTTTATTTTTATTTTTATTCTTAGAACTAATAAATTTAATAATATCTATAAAGATATCTTTACTAATAAGTAAAACTTTAATATAAATAGACTAAACTTTACAATTACTACTTTTTACTAATTTAGAAATAGTAATCTTTCTAAAATTACCTATTTTTATTTTAAAGTAAAATAAATTACTAAAATATATAAAATACAAAAGTGTTTCTTCTAAAAACACATAAAACTCTTATAATATATAATGTAGTAAAATACTATATTTTCTAAACAAATAGAAATTATGAATTAAAATCTTTTTTTTCTATTTAAATTAAAAATATAATTTAAAGAATAAATTTAGAACTTAGAAATCTAAATCTCGGTATTTGAAATAAAAATAAATTTAAATTTCAGTATTTTCCTTCTTTTCCTTAATTTCCTTCTTAATAAAATCAATTGAAAATCAAAATAGAATTTGAAATAAAAGGAGTTAATTTTCTATATATATTATTCTTTTTACTTTTAAAATAATTTGAAACTAAAGAGGAAATAAACTTAAGGGTAATTTGAGAGAATAATTAATTAAAAATAAATATTAAATATCTAAAGAATTAAAAAGAGTCAAAAAAGATAGAAAAATTAGATTTTTAGATATTAAAATAACCTGTTCAATAAGGTTGATCTTTTGTAAAAATAAAGTAATTCTAGTAAAGTATTCGGTTTCTATAAAAATAGTAAAAAGGTAGAGATTTGTATAGATTTTATTATAATATTTGATTTTTATAAATAAATAAGAAAGGTGATCTTTTAATTAATAAAATATAGAATCTTTAAGTTAAGAAGAATTAAACTTATAACTTATTAGAATACATAGATAGATAAATGAATTAATAATTGAATTATTACTATACATAATTATAGAATTAGAAGAAATATAATATAATAAAAGTAGTTTTCTTAATATAAAGACTTATTCAAAATATTTATAATGATAATAGTCAAATAGAAGAAGAAATAGTAATTTAATGAATAGTATAATTAACTCTTTCTAATTATTATTTATAGAAATATGAAAATTATTATATAGAAAGTTTATTTCAGAATTCTAGCTATACTAGTAGAGTTCTAATTATAACTATAGTATATAGGCTACTATAATTATAGTATATAAAGTATTATAATTATAATATATATATTTTAGTATAATATGAAAGTTATCATAACTATAATATATAATACGCTATAAGTATAGTATATAGGCTGAAGCGTCGTGTATATTATAGTATAGCTTTAGTATATTAGCTACTATAGCTATAGCGTATAAGGCGTTATAGCTATAGTATATATAGCTTGAATTATTTCTAGTATTCTGTAAAAGAGTAGACCTTTATGCTTTTATCTTATTTACTTAAGAACTACTAGGGGTAAAAAGCTAAAACAAGTATGTATTCATAAAGCCACTTTTATACGATTTATTCATGTAGAAATATCATATAATGTCTTATTACTTCTATTAGTATAATAGAAATAGAAGTTCTTTAAGTATTAGAATAAATCTAATAAAAGATTATTTCTAGAAAGTTCTATTATATGAATTTAGTAGTTAGATTAAAAGTCTTTAATCTATTTAAAATTATATACCTCTCGGGACCTTTTAAAAGAAGCTATATCTAGTAGTTAGGTCTTACTTTATAAACTCTATAGATATTACTAATACTAAAGAACTATTTAAATAGAAGAAACTTTAAATAGTAAATATAGTTAGTTAATATAATAGGTAATAAATAGAAGATATATGTATATTTATATCTATTATAGTTACTTTTTTAGAAGGTTATAATTATATAATACTAATACTAGCTAATTAGTAGTATTAGTTACTAGCTATTAATAATTACTAGCTATTAATAGCTAGTAGTAAGAACTACTAGTTAGTAGTAGTTATTATATTTAGTTTATATAATTGGAAAGTATAAGACTACTAGTTATGCTTATCTACTATAGGATTTAAACCTACTACTCTTACTATAATAGTAAGAACTAGCTAGACGTTAAACTACTACGTCAAGTAGGGTCTATTATATTAACAATATAATAGTATTATAAATTAAGGTCAACAACTATTTATTATTGATATATATTCCCACTTGACATAGTAGTTTAATATCTAGCTAGCTTTTACCGTTTTATAATAAGAATAATAAGTTTGAATCTTATAATAAGTAAGTATAACTAGTAGCTTCATACCTTCTAATTATATAAACTAAATATAATAATTACTACTAGTTAGTAGTTCTTACTACTAGTTATTAATAGCTAGTAATTTTTAATAGCTAGTAATAAGTACTACTAGCTAGCTAGTATTAGTATTATATAACTATAATCTTTTAAAAAAGTAATTATAATATATATAAGCTTATATATATTTTTTATATTTATTAGTAATTATATTAACTAATTATATTTACTACTTAAGGTTTCCTCTATTTAAATAGTTTCTTAGTACTAGTAGTATCTATAGGGTAAATAAAGTAAAAGCTAACTACTATATATAACTTCCTTTAGATGGTCCTGAGAGGCAAATGACTTTAAATAGATTAAAGACTTCTAATATAACTACTAGTATTAATATATATACTATTAGTATATTTAAAACTTTCTAAACTCTTAAATACTTTTTAAACCTCATTCTATAAAGAATAGAAAATATTAGAATACTATAGAATTATTAGGAATACTTAAGTAATATATATATTAATAGATCTACTTATTATTATACTATTAGATTAAATTTAACTTTTATATAAAGTAGTATTCTAAGATATTTATAATTCAAAACTACTATAATAGGCCTAAGCATACGGCTTTTTTTGTTACATAAGTGGTATATACGTAAAAGCTATAGATATATATCTATAGTATTTCATCTTATAAATAGCAGTAGGAAGGATATAATTTATATACTATTCTACCTTTTAGATTTTAGAATACTACTTTTATAATTAAAGTAGTTTCTTTACTATAGATTCATAAATATAACGCTTTCTATTTAATATATCTTTCTAGATTTTTCCTCTTATTTTCTACTACTATTAGACTAAGTTTAAAAGAAGTTGTTTTATTTATTTATTTTAGTTATTCTAATTTAAGTAGCTAGCGCCTTTTTTAATAATACTTAGAAGTAGATTTATCTCTTTTTAATCTTTTATAGATTAGAATAAAGAAGCATTCTTATATTATTTTAAATAGATTAAAATTAGAAGATATAATATAATATTATTATTCTAACTTACTAAATAATACTAAAAAACCTTAAAACCTCTAGATAGAAGCTTTTTAAGTCCTAAATAGTTATAATAAGTTTATTTATAAGTTTAATACTAATAGATAGTAAGGAATAATAACTATATTCTAATTAGAAACTAATAGGAAAATATAACATCCTAAAAATAATATAAGAAATCTAAAAGTTTATCCATTTTCTTTATAACATAGATTAAACTCCTAGGCTTAGCTTAAAATAGGTATTTTTAATATATAATAATATAATAGAAAGATAAAGAAGAATTTTATCTTATTATAATAAAAGACTTTAAAAGAATCTTATAAGATTAATAAGTTTCATAAGACTAATTTATTAGTTCTTATTAAGAAGTAGGAAAATAATTTAAAATAAAATAAGTTACTAAAGAAATAAGGTATTTATAAATAAAAGAAATAATATATAGAAAGGGATAATAGAGATATATAGTTATTATATAATAGATTATAACTAAAGTAGCTTAGAAATTAAAATATAATAGAAATAAGCCTAATGTTTAAGAAAGTTAATATAAGAAGTAGATAAGTAGATTTATAGATCTAACTTTATATAAAGGTATAAGTTAAATATTTTAAGAAGTCTAAAAAGAGGAATATTAAGAAGATAAGCCCTTAATAAAGAAACTACTTTTATATATATTACTAGAAAAGGTTCACTTTATTATAATATATTAACATTTAAAAATACTTAAAAATATAACAATTATAATAATAACTACTAAATAATTTACTACTAATAAGGGGAAAGCTCTTAAATCCCCCTAACTAGTTATAGTAAGACTCTTATTTAATAGACTAACTTTTAATAAAATTCAATCTTATATAATAATTACTCCTAAGGAATCTAGAAATACTTCTTTATCTAATTATAATAGGGATTATAGTATTTAAATACTTCTTATATAAGTTTCTATTAATTTATTTAACTATTTAATAACTATAAGAGAATTCATAATACTTTTAAAACTAACTACTATTTAGTTAATGATAATGAAGATAGTTCTTTAGTCTAAAAATACTTTTAAATTTATAAGAAGTAATATTTCTAATTTCTTAGATAATTATATAATTATATTAAAACTCTCGAGTAAATTAGAATATAAAATAGTTACTAAGATTTCATTTTATTATAATATGTAGTATAAATATGCTATTAAAGTTATAATAATTAATAAGTATGTTTAGAAAGATATTAGAAATACTTTTATAAGAGTCTATAGTATTACTAACTTTATAACTAGTTCTAATCCTAATGAAGAGCTTTATACTATAAACTATAGTACTAATCTAACTTTAGATAACTTAACACCAATTATTTAACTACTATAAATAACCTATAAAAAAGAATAAGAGTCTATAGAAATATCGTTTTACCTAATACTAACTTTATCTATATTTCTTTATGCTAACTCCTACTTCAAACTTTTAAAGAAATTACTAGAAACCTTGACTATAGGATTCCTTAATTAGTTGAAATATCTTTAGCTTCTTTTGAATATTTACTATCCTAATAAACTAGAAATTAGACCTTTTTAAAATAACTAACTAGCTAACTTATTCCTATTATATTAATAATTATACTTACTAGTTTAACTTCCTAGTTAAAAATTATAAAAGTTATAAAAGAAACTAAACTATTTATTATAAATAAGTTAAATAAAAGTAGTATGTAGTTATTATCTTAATTCAAAAACTTAAGTTTTAACTAATTAATACTTATTAAGATAGAAACTAGTTTTTATAAGCTTATAAATAGTTTTAAAGAAGCCTAGAAATTAGTAGTTAAGTTATATATTATAGACATAAGTAATAGTAATACTTATAAAGTTTATACTATAGACTTATTTAATTAATCTAATACTAATTATAGAGGATAGTAGTTTTAAAGAGGAAATAGTAGATTTTAGAATTAAGATAATTTCTAATACTATAGTAATTTTTAAAACTAATTTATATAAAATTAGATAGTAGTATACTACTAATATAGTTTAAATAGTTATTAGAAATTTAGCTATTTTTAACTTATTTAGTATACTACTAGAGGGATTTACTATTTTAATTATAATAATTATTATTATTAGATTAATAAAATTTATTTAAATTTAGAAAAAATAAAACCTAGTATTATATAAGATAGTTATATAAGTAAGTAATTTAACTATAGAATAATTCTATTATTTATTATTTATAAAGTTTATATTTACTTTGATAGAAAGCTAATAGTATCTCATAATTAAATATAATATTCTAATTTTCAAATACTACTCTAGAGATATAAGTAAACCTAGGCTTAATAGTAGTTTATTAAGATAAGGTTTTAAGATAATAATAAACCGCTTAAGTCTGATTAGTAACATTACCCCTAGTAAGAATCCTGAAAAAGGAGTAGTTTATATTACAGAAAAAATCAGGCTAGATAGAAGATATTTATTTTATTCTAAATATTATTATAATTAATTAGCTACTTATAGAAAGAATTAGAAAGGTTTTAAAAGGAATTCTAGAGAAGATAAGAGTAGAGGAAGTTAGAATAATAAATAAATCAAAACTAATTAATAATTACTATTCACTATATAACTTATATAAACTAAAGATTACTATATTTATAAACCTAATTATAACTTATTATAAGCTTATATTTATATAAATATTTAAAAATAAATTAGTAATAGAACTTATATCTAGTAATAAAGAAATTTTACTAAATATTAAAAATCCTATTTATTTATTAAATATAATAATAAGTAGTTAGATAGAAACTTCTAATTTTATAATCCTTATAAATAAAGAAAACCAGAATTTTATATATCATATCTATTATAAAGGATTTAGTAAGTAGGTCTTAGTCCTAAAAGAACTACTTCGCTATAACTAGTTTATATATATTTAAATTGATTATAAATATATAAAGATTATTATAGATAGATATCTTAAAAATAAGAAGGCTTAGGATATTTTCCTTTTTATAAATAAAGACTTTATAGTATTTTATAATAAGATTAGAAAGTAAAACTAAATAATTTAAGAGTAAATAGAATATCAAAATTATAAATATATTTAGCTATAAATAATAATGCTACCCCTGTTTTTAAAAATACTTAGTAATACTATAGTTATATATTTGTAGGTTTAATTTAATTAAGTTATAAATAGTTATAATATCAATATTAAGGTAGTAGGTTTAGTAGTAGAATTAATATTTATAATAAACTATATAATAATAACTTTAATAACAGTCTATAATTTTATTATAATATATTTCTAAATTAATATCTAATTTATCAATCTAATAAATTCTAAAGTCTCAAGAATTATTAATGTAAACTTAATACTTAATATTATTTCTAAAGAATATATATAAGAAGCTAATTTATAATTTTATATAATTCTAATAAGATTAAACCTCTATAATATTCCAAATATTAATTATATAATAGACTTTATTAGAATAATAATAGAAGATATTAAATTAGGTAATTATTATATTTCTAATATTAGACTTTTTATTATATTTAAAAACTATATTATAGAATTACTAGTTTTAATACTCCTTTTATTATTAAGATAAAAATAATATTAGATTATATTTTAAATTAGATAATTAGAATATTTTAGCCTAAAGATTATAAGCTTAATATCTTATTATTATTTTATACTCTTAATCTGATAGTAAAACTCTATAATATTATTATAAATATAAGACGTTTTATTTAGATTTAGAAATTATATAATTTATTTCTTCTTTTAAAAGAAGAAAACTAATAGCTTCTATTAATAACTTTATATTCATAAATAATTATTCTTTTATAAAAAGAAATAATTAGTATAAAGAAGAAGACGAAGAAGAATGAGATATATTACCCCCTAACTTTAAATTAGATTTTATAAATTCTATACTATAATTATAAAACTAAATATTAAAAGAAATCTAAATATAACTAAATAATAATAAAGGAATTATTATAATAATTAATAATTAAGAAAAGGAATTTCAAGAAGTTTTAGAAATTTTAATTTATTAAATACTTAAACTAAGTATTTACAAGATTTATTATATTATTATATTGTTTAGAAAATATAATTTAGACTATTTATTATATAATAAGAAATATTCCTATAGTTAATATAAATTTAAACTATTAGCTTAATAAGTTTTAATAGGAAGAAAGAAGAATTAGAAAAATCCCTTTTATAAAAACTATAAAGTAATAGTAATACTTAATATTATACTAATTGACTAGAAGACTTCTAAATATATTATAATAGCTAATATATAAAGAAAGCTTATTAAGAATATTTATATACTATATGAAATAAAAGATAAGAAGATTAACCTAATTAATAATATTTTATTAAATAAGATAACTCCTAAAAGTAATTCTAAGTAGAAACTAAAAATATAAGTAGAAATAGAAAGAATCATTAAAAATAGTTCTAAAGGATAATTTATAGATATAATTATACTAAAGTTTTTAAAGATTTATATAAAAGAGTATCTTACTTTAAAATAACTAAATAAGATTATAGACTTAATAAGTTATTTATATGAATTTATAAAAGGATTTCTAATAGGAATTCTAAAACCTTAAGAACAGAAACTAATATATAACTTGAATTACTATAAACAACTATTCAAATTAATTATAATACTATAAATAATCAAAATAGTCTTATATAAAATATAACAAGTAAAATTAATTCTAATTCCTAAAAGGCTAATTAGAAGTATTATTAAATTTTAAAGCTTTATATTCAAAATATGACTTTTAGATATAATTATACTATATATTAAAATCTTTTTTCCTCCATCAAAAAGAAAGATAATAAGATAAGACTTATTAATTTAACTATGACAATTAAGAGTATTATAATTTAAAATATAGAATTACGATTAAGAGTTAATAAATTTGTAGACGACTTTAATATATATAAACTTTTATCCCTTCTTACTATTTTCTTAAAATATAACTAAATCCTTCTTAACTTAAAGAATTAGGATTTAACTACTTTTATAATTCTATTAAACCTATTAAAATATTCTACTTTACTTATAAGAAATACTAATTCTATTACCTAACTTATATAAATTATAATAAAGATCTTCTATAACCTAATTCCTAACTACTATAAAATATCCTTAGATAATATTATAATAAAAAACTAATAGCTATATATAATAATAAAGATAAATTATAATACTTAGATATTTATAGATATATTCTAGAATGTATTTAGAATATTAATAGAATTCTTATAAATATTAAACTAACTGGGTATATGATTATAATAATTAAATTATAATACATATAAGAAATAGTTACTACTATAAATTATATCTATAAGATATATAATCAATAACTAGAAGAATCTAAAACTACTAACATAAACAAATAGAAAGTATATTATAATATTTTAGAAGTTAGATTATTCTTAAGAATTACTATATTCTACTATATCTAGATAAAAGACTATTCTACTATTATACACCTACTTAATAACTTATTTAAAGAGAATATTCCCTTTTAATAGTTAGAACTATAAAAAATAATAATAAGTTAATTGTAAAATAAACTATATAATATTCCTCTACTTATTTCTATTAACTATAACTAAAAAAAGAGATAGATATACTTGATAATTATTACTAATAAAACTAACTAAAGCATAATCTTAAGATAATTTATTAAATAGACAGAAACTATTACTTATTATAAGAATAAGTTATTTATAAACCTAAAGTTTAACGATAATATAACTAAGAAAAAGCTTTAAGAATTACTTAAAGTTCTAAAATAAATTTATAACTATCTATATAACTAATATTTCTTACTAGAAATAAATATAAAAATACTGATAACTTAACTTTATAGTAT
Organism: Colletotrichum spinosum; assembly: GCA_004366825.1. Classification (NCBI taxonomy): domain Eukaryota; kingdom Fungi; phylum Ascomycota; class Sordariomycetes; order Glomerellales; family Glomerellaceae; genus Colletotrichum; species Colletotrichum spinosum. The sequence continues at coordinate 10,151 of QAPG01000587.1, forward strand.
AATATTAAACCTTCTAGAAATACTAATTATATACTAGATATTTTAAATATAGATATTGAATTTTAAAGTCCATCACATTAGTAGTATAACAAACGTAATAATTAATAAATTATCTCAAAAACTCTTAAAGCTATTTAATAGAAATAGTAAAATTAAAAAAAGAGATATTAATAATTAAATTGACAAATAGATTTTTTTTATAGATATAAATATATGAGCTTTCTTTAATAAAGTGAATTCTTTTAGAAATAGGTAGTATATTAAAAAGGTCTTTAATATAAATATCAATCTAATTATAAATAATACTATAGACTATACACTAATACTCCTTATAATCATATTAAGTAATTTATAAGTCTAGTTATATAAATCTTAATAAATCACTTACTATTTAATAATTCTAAAGAGGTTATTTAGTATTAATCCTGATTGTTTCAAAGTATTTAAGTATAGAATATTAATTTCCTAATTATAAGATTAGTTATTTTCTATATAAGTAATATTATATAAACTACTATTTTAATAGATAGAAGATAACTTAATAATATAATAGAAGTTTATTATAGCAATATATAATAAGAATAAATACTATAACTAAGAAATAATCTTCTATAGATTATCTAACTAATATTACTAAATAGATATATATAAAGAAATATATAAAGTAGTAAAATATTATTCAGATTATTAACTATATTAAGCTAGGTATATAGGTAACTTTTATGGCTTTACTATTCTATATAGATACCTATTTGATAGAGTTAATTGAAATATTTAAAAAGTAAATAAGTAGTATCTTATTAAAACGAGAGATATTTTTACTAATTAGCTAGAAATATATTAATTAAATAAACTAATATCTAAAACTATTATAAAATTCCTATAAGAAGAAGTAATTATTTAATATAAATTCTATAGTATACTTATTATAAATAGTAAACTAAAAAATAAATAATATATTATCAAATTCAATAAGTAATATAATATAAAGTGATAAATTACTTCTACTTATAGCCTACAGGCTAATAACATTATTTAAATTAGATATCAACTTATTACTTATATTCTACTAATATAAATAGTAGAAAATAGCAATAAGAATCCTTAGCCCCTACTACTTATAATACTATTTATAAATTAAATAATACTTTAAATGTTAACAGAATATACCTCCTTCTATATCAAATATAACTACAAAATAATAATACTAATTAAAATACTAATACCTATATATAAAGTTTTAAATTAAATATTAATATAAATAATAGAAGAAGAATTATAACTATAGATAAAAACATTTACATAGCTTAATAAAAATAAAAATAAGGCTATAAAGATAATTATAGAATAATACTAAAGAATAATAGAAAATTTCGACATTTAGAAGGCTAATACCTTTTAGGATAAAAGCCTAAAAATTAGAAATCTCATATTAATCTATAATATAAAGAAAATAATTAATAAGTTATTAAAATAGAAATTAAAACACTAATAGATTAGTCTTTTTTAGATATTTATATATATATTAGAATTTTCTTCATATAGGCTAGTAATTGTTATAGGAGAGGAAATTTGGAATTTAATATATATAATAGAAATTACTTATAGAAGTTTAAATAGGGCCTAGTAGGATACTAAAAACTAATAGACCTAGATATTTATAAGTTTGAATTAAAATTAAAACTTAAGGAAATCTTCTTAATAGAAAGTAAGCCTATAAATATTAAGGAAGTAGAAGATTATAGAAAACTTATAATTTCTAGAGAGGATAATAATAATAAGGAAGATATACTTTTAATTTAATAATAAGTATATTTATTAAATATTAAGAAAGGTATTAATATAATATTAAAAAGTCCTATAATTAAAATCTATCTCTCTAAATTAAGCCTAGAGAAAAAGGCGGCATATTAAAAAAATACCTTTCTACAATCCTAACTTCTCTCTAAATAATATTTAGAGATATAAGTATGTATCTATAAGCCTAAAAGAATAGTTTTATTTATTTATTTCTTTTTATTATATATTTATAAAGAGGCTCAGTTTCCTAGCCTTAAAGTCTAAGTCTTAAATTCTAAGCTATTCTTCTAAGCTTTAGAGAGGGAAAGCTATAAATTAGAAAAAGTAATATTTTATTCTACTATTTGTACTATTTCAAATAGTTAAAAAAGATAACTCTAAACTTCAATAGCTAGGATATTCTATTTTCTTCTTTAAGTTAAACATAACTATTTACTTTATTAAAAAAATTAGATATTCAGAAAACATAATATAATACAAAATAATATGTATAATAAAAGAAAGTTTTATTTATATTTATAAGTCTATTCTAAATCTTTTATTTCTTTTGTTTTAATATTTCCTTTATCAAACTAAAACTTAACTAAGAATTCCTTATTTAATAGCTTTAATTATTTATTATACTTTAATATCCCTCTAGATATAAGAAAATGATTTTTCTTAAAGAAGCTAAAGAAGAAAATCATATATAAAGAAATAAATAATATATATAAAAGTAATATTAGGAATATAGTATAATATCTTCTATTAGAAGAAAATAATATTAAAGAGTTAATTAAATTTAATATAAATTACTACTAATAACTTAGTTTTCTCAAAACTCTAAAACGTCTTAGATTTAAAAATAAGAAGGCTATTATACTTACTATCTAACTAATAGCCTTTATTAATATATATTTAATTATAACCTTATTACTATAAGACTTGAAAATAATTAAAACTATAAGTGTTTTAAATCTTATAAAAGATATAGGTAGTATAAAGAATTCTAAAGAGGGAGATATATTTAAAATAGCATTTACAAATTTAAAAGTTAATTTTACTATTATATATCGTATATACTTATTTCTTATAATAACTATAAGGTATTACATTCTAACTATTATATCTTTAGATAAAGAAGCTATGTATAATAACTAGGTAATTAATAATCTTTTAAATCTACTAGTTATTAAGATAAATAATAGTTTAATAGATAAAGACTCTTTGGTAAAATACAAATATCTCTTTAGTATATAAATAGACTTTCTTATAGTCCTATAGACTTATAAGAATATACTAGAAAATGACTTATATAATTTAGAACTTCTTATAAATTCAGAACTATAATATAAATACTACCTCACAATACTCACTCTATGAAATATTAATATATAGAAATATAAAGCTTAAAATTACTTAATAAATAAGTTAATTTATAAGAAGAAATAGGAAGGATATAAGTAACTAATAGTTAGTTCAATTGAGGAAAATTAAAACTTATAGATATATACTACTGACTACTTTCTTTAATATAAATAGACTAATATTATAAATTAAATAAAGAAAACTAAACTACCTAAACTATTGAGAATAAGAAGTAGTAATATTCTTATTTAAAATACAATAATTATATTAAGCTATAATAAAAGAAGATTATTTATAGATAGAATAAAATAATAACTAGTAAGTTATAAATCAAAACGAAAGAAAAAGATTAATAAGATATAAATCAGAAGAAGTATTTTTATATTTCTAATTATAAAAGATATCTAATTATAAATAAAATGATACTAAAAAATCCTATTAGTTATAAAAGAGGAATCTTTTTATCTAAAGAATTAACTATACCTTTCAAGTAGATTAATTAAGAATTATATATTTATAAATCTAAAATTATTTAAATAAATACTTTTACTTTGTAATGAAATTTTAATTCTCTTCTTAACATACTAATAGATATATCCTAACTTCTATAAATTTAAGTAAGACTTTTATTTTAATAGATATTGTTTCTAAAGAAAGTAGTATTTAGTTCATATTCTAGATTTATAAATATCCTTATTATTATTTAGATTACTCTCCTTCCTATTTAATACTACTTAAGAAGGATTTTATTGAATATTATAATAAGCCTAATAGAATCTCCTACTTCTAATAATTTATATACTTTAAATAATAATTAGTATTATTAGTAGAATGTAAAGTTAAAAACCTCATATTTATTCTTAGACTTACAGAATAAGATAGATCTGCTTCTAAAAGTACCTTCTAAATGCTATTTCTACTAAGTATACCTAAAAGACTATAATAACTATCTTCTACTTTATATAACTATATATAATAAGTAGCCTATAGACCCTAGTATTAATACTAAACTATTATAAGAATAACTTCTATACTACCTTACGTCAGAAAGACTAATAATAGTAGAATATTTATTTAACTACTTTTATATTATGATTATTAGAAATAATTATATTATAAATTCAACAAATCTTACAAAATATCCAACTAGACTATATAACCTTATTAACTAATTAGAATAATAAGAAATACTAATTTAAGAAATATAATTAATGGATTTTGCTTAAACTATATAAATTTATATAGTACATATTCCAATCTACTATATAAATATTAATAATCATCCTAAAGAAGAAATTGAATAATATAATTAGTAATATAAAAAGAAACACTTTATACTTCTATTCTTCTTATATAAATAAAGTAATATTATAACCTAATTAGTTCCTAATAAATTAGAAATAAGGCTATATATAATATTATAATACAAAATAAGTTAATTAGTATAATAAAGAGAAATTTATTAATACTTTGAGATTTATAGACCTATATATAAAAAGAGATCAAAGAAAGCTATAATATTTAATACCTTGATGAACTTAAATTATACTAACTACAAATTACCCTAAATAAGTATTACTACTAATACTTCTTAACTAAATATAATAAATCCTTACTATAGCTAAAATCCTAATAAGGAAATATAGCTATAAATAAATATTATCTAACTAGTAAGCTAAACTTACCTATAGGTTTTATAGCTTATTACTATCTAGTAAAATGCTTATATTAGATAGAGTAACTTAAGAAGTATAAAAAGTAGATTATTAAAATAATAATAAGATAGATAAGACAAATTAAATACTAAGAATATAATGTAACCACTTTGAATACTTTAAGATTAAGATTACAAAAAAATACCTACTTATTATAACACTAGAAGTAATTTCTAGTTTCACATTGGTAAATTAAATACTAGTACTACTAAGGCCCTTAGTAACATATTTATAAATCTATCCACTTTATATCAAACTTAACCTTTTTATAAAAATAGCTATAAATACTATTGAAAATACTACTTATAAAAACATTCTCCTTAAAACTAAGATTAGAAAAACTCTACAAATAACTATAAGAGATTATATATAAAAAAGTCAAAATATAGAGAAATCGCCTTATTTAATCGCCAGCCCCTATAACTAACAAATTACTAAAAAGCACTACTTTAATAAAACTAATTAACCAAGAATTATAATTAATATACTAAATAAAAGATTTAAACGAATATTAAATAACAAATACCTTTTTTTAATAGAAACCTAATATATTAATAGCGAATCTACATAAAATCACTTCCTAAGTCGCTATAATGTAAACCTAAACATTAATTAATAAGACCTAGCTATATAATAAAAAATAGTTAAATAGGAAATCAGCTTTTATAACACTAAGAATATACTACAAATTGCTAAATATCTAGACTCTTAAAAACTTAATATATTTCTCTATTTAAATTTATAAAATAGTCCTACTACCTACTAGACGTCTAAAGAAATAAATCTATAATATACTAAAAGTAATTATAATACTAATAATAACCTATTTAAATATAAATAGAAAATAGTAAATAACCTATCGATAAACCTATAGGAAGTAGATATTACTATATTTCTTATTATTACTAATAATATCTACTAAGTTAATCTTATAGTTAACTAAATAATAAGAAACATCTTTTATTCTAATTCTATATATAAAAGCTCTAATAATAATTACTTTATCAAAATAATAAAGCAATTACTATAATTCTATATTAATACTAATACTTCACTTAATATAATTAAATTACCTTAAACTAATATCTAAATTACACTAATAAAACCTTAATACAATTAGTTTACCTATAGCCTTCAAACTATAGAATAATCTAAAGTATTTATTCATAATAGGATACTTAGTATTATAAATTCACTATAAGCTTTAATAGATAAATAATATAAATACTAAGATAAAATTCCTTTAGTCTTATATTAAATATTAATATTAAATAGGTTTTTCAAACCTTATAATAATATCTATAAAAACCTACTAATATAAAAGATAACCTAAAGCTATAAAAACTATAAGATAATTAGTTATCTTTTACGTATTCTTCAAAGTAACCTAATAGATATACTAAAAACATATTTATAAAACTAATTATAAATTAGATAATTATTATAATAATAACTAAAAATATTAAGATCTAGGAAGTCTATATTAAAACCTTAGAAAGTATTATAAAATAAGACCTATTAAGTTAATTTAATCTTAATATAAATACTATATTAAAACTCTTAGAATAAGCTATAAATATATATTCTACTAAACCTTACTTTTGTAATACTTATTCGCTAAATCCTTCTAATACTACTTCTATACTTTTAAGACAATATATTACTATATATTAATTATTTTAAATTATATAATTATATATACCCTTCTAATTATATAAAAGAGTAATTTATAAGTTGGTAAATCAATTATTAGGCTTAAATTAAGAAAAATACTTTAATAAGATTAGTAGTCTATATATTTTCAGAGCCTTTAGTATAAGGAAACTAGCTATAATTTATTCAGAAATTAATCTAAGACAATTTTCAGTAGGCTAATAATAAGTAGGCAAAATTAACTAATAGAAATAAAATTAGAAATAGAAACGATCTTAAGTATTTGAAATAAAAGTAATTATAGTAATATAAATAAATTTAATACTAAGTTAAACTTACTATATAAAGCTTTTAATAAGTCTAAGAAGAAAATTATAATATGCCTAAGCCTAAAGCCTTTTTTATTATATAAGTAATATATATATAAAAGCTATAGACTTATATCTATAGTATTTTATCTTATAAATAATAATAAGAAGGATATAACTTACATATTACTCTACTTTTTAGATTGTAAAATATTACTTTTATAATTAAAATACTTTTTATATTATAAATCTACAAATATAGCACTCTCTATTTAACATATCTTTCTAGAGTTTTCTCCCTATTTTCTATTGCTGCTAGATTAAGTTTAGAAGAAGTTGTTTTATTTATTTATTTTAGTTATTCTAGCCCAAGCGGCTGGTACCTATTTCACTACTTAAACCTAAAACTACCAACTAATCCGTCTTAAAACTATTTCAAAATATATTAGAAATATCTAGAATTATAGGATATTCTTATAGTTAATCAATTAACTTATTAGATTAAGTTTTAAATAAAGATAAATTTAAAAGCTTAAAGTTTTCCTAAAAATTGATATTAATATAATAAGTAGATTACATATTTAAGAAGATAAAATATACTATCATTATTATTATTATTATTATTATTATTATTATTATTATTATTATTATTATTATTATTA